>LKBB01000010.1:136038-165552 GCA_001513885.1 Thielaviopsis musarum
CCCCCCCTTTACTTACTTCTTGGTCTAACTCCTTCCAGGTCAAGCTCTCCGACCTCCCCGGAACCCTGTGGAGCTTCCCGCAGGTTCAATCCAACAGTAAGGCTGCTCAATGCCTCCGCGCCGCCATGGCGGAAGCCATTATTTCGCACAAGCTGTCGACGCGCATCTTCCAGCAATTCTACCTGCCCGAAGCTGCCAATGTCGACTTTGACGCGCTGTACAAGGTGCTGCGCTGGATGGACCGCGACCACGCCGAACAGGCCCAAGTCATCCGCTGCCAAATCGCCATGGTGTGCGAGCGCTTCCCGGAAATAATCTCCATCCCCTCCAACGCCGCCGCCGAAGTATGCGATCTGTTGCACCCGTGGCTTGATGCCGCCGATTCCTGCAAAGCCTTCCAGGACGGCCTGACTCTGCTAATGCAGCGCGCTATGGCTATCTGGCAGCAGATGCAGCGCGGCTCGCAACTGGCCCGCGCCGTTGCCGACTCGTCTGAGCAGCAGTGGCTAGCTGCTGAGGATGCCCGGGATAAGTACTCTGCGCTTTCTCTCGACGACGCCGGTCAGGCTGCTGCCGCCATGGCGCTCGCCGGCCCCGAATTCGACGTGCCGATTGCCGTGCTCTTCCCGCAGATCCATTTTGGCTCCGAGATTTGCTTCAGCGGCCACGCCCTATTCCCTTCGCAGCCGTGCGTTGTTGCTGCACGCGCCGAGCGTAATGCCATCAACCCTCCCGGCAGTGCTGGCCGTCGCCGCACTGCCGATGGTCCCAGTCACCACGTGTCACTGCCGCCGTCGTCTTCGGCTGCTGCTATCGCGGCCACTGCTGCTGCGGCGGCGGCTGCTGCGGCGGCGTCACCGTCGGCGCCTGGGTCAATTGCCTCGCCGACTACGGAGCATGTCGGCAGCTCGGCAGCTTCGATTACGAGCACGCGACCCGCGCGTTCGTCGTCGCGCCAGTCCGTGCAGAACCGCTTCAACGATGGTATGTTCTGCTCCTCGACGTCGCCGTCGCGGCTGTCTTTCCCGCTTCCGCTTCCGCTTGACTCTGGCTTTGTATCGACTGCGTCGACGGCTATTGGCAGCGGTGCTTTTTCCCTACCCCTTTCACCCCCGTCTCTCCTACAGTCTCATCAGTATCCGCCTCCGTCTCCTTCGCAGTCTTTTGTCACCCAGTCTATTCCAGTCATGGTCCGGCCGCTGTCCCAGGCCGGCCCGCTCTCCGCGCCGTTGCCTGACTCGTCGGCCGATAGTGCCGCCGCACCGCCGGGAAGCCGACTCGCCCGCGCGCCTAGTATGTTGCGCAGGCGCAACTCGACCATCATCCGCTGCCAGTCCACGGCCCTGTCTACCGCATCTACGAGCGTGGCGGCCGACGACAATAATCCGGCCAATCGGTCGTCTACTGAATCGCTCTCCTCGACCGGCTTCTCCGTCTCATCGGCCGCATTTGCGCCGATGTCGCAGCCCTTGTCGTACACCCACTAAGCATGTACAGTGGAGCGTCGAAGTAGACCGAGCCGTGGCAGCGGCAACGGCAGCGGCAGCACAGCCTTCAACCCCGGCCCCAGACCTAGACTCACGGGCTTGGAATACTGAGACCGAGACCGAGACTGATACCTGAGCCCTCCTAACCATCACTCCAAACACAACTATTCACTTCTACTCTACCTTGCTCTGTACGAGCCACCCCGCTGACCGCTTGTTCGCTCTTCTCCCATAGTCAAGAAGAAGTTCTCTTTGCGCAGAAAAGGCAGTGTCACCAGCATCCGCACCGCGAACGACTCCGGCATCGGCACTCCGACCAACGACGGCTCTGATGCGCAGTCATTCCGCCAGGGCCGCTCGTTTACGCGCATGCTGACACAGTCTATGACGTCACACGCCTCATAGGCTGCTAAACTCTGCTTTCCTCCAATTCTTCCTCTAATCCTCGTCGACATATATCATGTCCTTTTTCTCTTCACCATCCTCGCAAACGACATATCACGATACGAATTATAACACGACCGGAATGAATCACCACCAATGCCTGCTTTTCTGTTTTCTTTATGTTTTGTATGACATATCAACGCCAACTCACGACTAGGGTTTCCTTTTTCTTTTTTCTTTGTTTCTGTTTGATTTCTTTTCTTCGTTTCAGTTATCGAAATTGATGAGCCGCTTTTCATGGTTTTTACCAATGCTTGGCATTAACGAATTTATTTTGGGAGCTATGATGCAATAGCACCATCTATATAGTCAGATTAGTTATGTTTTTTTTTTACGATTAAAAATGAAAAGCACAATGCTTTGAATTCTCACCAAGGGTCGTGTGTATAAATACATTAAGGGTTAGGGTCCGAATAATCCCGGTTTTGTTAGATATGACGTTGGCTGGACCCCCTGGCACTAACATTAGCAACTACGCGTACAGCTTATTAAATGACGCCGGCTTTTCCGCCTCGACTGTCGAGTCTGCTTATGATATGTGTTCAAACCATTGAATACAATTATTTGCTCAGGCTAATGAAACAATTGTTGCTCAGGCCATTGAAACAATTAATTTCTCAGGCCATTGGAACAATTGTGTATGAGAATATGTGGTAAAGAGAGTCTAGGGTTTATGAATAACGTAAGGAATCAAACCAAAACTATGCAGCCTGTAGCTAAAGATCCCGCTGCAATCCTGCGCTGTGTCCTGTCTTGTCCTACCAATAAGACTGATACAATTGCTGCTGCAGTTTTTAGGTTCGAGAGCACACCTATCAGGAGCTACTGTCCACTGTACATGAGCAAAGCCCTGTTTCAAGGTCTCTGTCATTTTCTATTCTGGGCAATAAATACTTCATTACAGCTGGCCCATCGCCCTTCATTTGCTCAATTGATTTTGCTGCGTCTTTATCTAATCGCACATAATTGCTTTCTCTGTCGAACTGCTTCTTAGCGGAGCTGCACTCTTTTTTTTTTTTTTTTTTTTTTTTTTTTTCTCAAATTGACAGCAGGGCAGCTTGCATTTGCATTCCCTTCCCTGGTTACCTTCTTTAGTCCCCTCGACACTAATTCTCTAATCCCCGTTATTGATCCGCAGCCTCGAGAGCTCCCAACTCCCAACTCTCAACTCACTACCAACCACAACTTATCGGCCAAACCGTGTCCCTGGCTGCTGCTGACTCTCCTCCGACAAACATTGGCCGCTCTATCTACCCGGTCTCCATTTTGATTCCGACTCGATCCCCGACTGCGAATGGCCTAAACTCCCCCACCGAACTCGCCGCCCGTCCCTTATGAGATGAGTTCTCTCAAATTTGTAGTGTCCTCGCTGGACGCTATTGCCGCCTCCAAAGAGGCCCAGCGCAATAAGCAACTGGCCGACTCTGTCAGCGCTGCTCTGCAAGCCATCAAGTCCAGCGATCCAGAGCTGCCTGATCCCGAAGTCATCTTTGCGCCGCTCCAGCTGGCCTCCAAGTCGCCCAATATTCAAGTCACTACCACTGCTCTTGACTGTATTGGAAAGCTTATCTCATACTCGTTCCTGGTCAAGGCTCCAAAGGCACCCACCCCTCCGGCTACCATCGAGGCTCCCGAAGCTCCCGCTACCGATGCTGATGCCGATGCCGATGCTGGTGCCGACGCTGATGTCGATGCTGACGCATCCACTGAGGCAAATGCTAAAGCTGATGCCGAGGGCGACGAGACCGCCGACACCGAATCAAAACAGAAGCAACAAATTCCTCCTCCGCCGCCTCCAATCGAACCCGAATTTAAAGAAAACCCAGCACAGCTGATTGAGCGAGCCATTGATACCATCTGTGATTGTTTCCAGGGCGACCAGACGCCCGTTGAGATCCAGCTGCAGATTGTCAAGAGTCTATTGGCAGCTGTGCTTAACGACAAGATTGTGGTCCACGGTGCCGGCCTACTCAAGGCTATCCGTCAGGTCTACAATGTATTTTTGCTGTCTCGCAACACAACCAATCAGCAGGTCGCCCAGGGCACGCTGACACAAATGGTTGGCACTGTCTTTGAACGCGTCAAGACCCGGTTGAGCATGAAGGAGGCCCGTCTAAGTCTCAAGCAGACCAACAGCCACCTTACATTCGACGACCTCACTGAGTCGCCCAATGGCGCGCCATCAACACACGTGCCCGAAGAAGATGACGAGAGCAGTGCCTCGGAAAAGAAGCTGACGCTCAAGGATCTGGAGCACCGCAAGAGCTTTGATGACTCGCATGTAGGCGACGGCCCCACCATGGTCTCACAGCTAAAGCCCGAGTCCCGGCGAGAGCGGTCGGCATCAGACGTGGCCACGATCGAGCTGGCTGAGGACCAGGAGGCATTAGAAGAGGAGGACGAGACGTATATTCGCGACGCGTACCTGGTATTCCGGTCGTTCTGCAAGCTGTCAACCAAGGTGCTGGCGCCTGACCAGCTGTTTGACGTTCGCGGCCAGGCTATGCGGTCGAAACTGGTGTCGCTACATCTTGTGCACACGCTGCTCAACAACAACATTTCCGTCTTTACGTCGCCATTATGCACAATCAAAAACTCGGTGGGACCCGAGTCGACATCGTTCCTACAAGCCATCAAGTACTATCTATGTCTGAGTATTACGCGCAACGGCGCAAGCTCGGTGGATCGCGTGTTTGATGTTTGCGCCGAGATTTTCTGGCTCATGATCAAGTTTTTGCGTGCGCCTTTCAAGGTACGATACTAAACTATACCCGTCGTGATGGCCTTATCTAACCACATACCTTTTACAGAAAGAAATCGAAGTCTTTCTACATGAAATCTACCTCGCCGTTCTGTCTCGACGCACAGCACCAGCTACCCAGAAAACCACGGTCGTTAATATGTTGTGTCGATTCTGCGGCGATCCTCGTGCCATGGTCGAGTTTTACCTCAACTATGACTGTGGCCGCGATGTGGAAAACTTCTTCCAGAGTATCATCGAAGACCTGTCGCGCTTTGCCATTAGCCAAATTGTCATTACGCCCGCCCAAGAACAACTTTACGAGGAGAAGAACGGCAAGATATCACCGCCTGGCGAGTGGCAGCTAAAACCGGTATTACCGCCCCAGCTGTCTGTGGCGCATATTATGCCCAGGGAGGATCTGGAGCCGGAGATTCCCAAAGACTATGCGATAAAGCGCATGTGTCTGGAAGCTCTGGTTGAGTCGTTGCGGTCATTGGTCAACTGGTCGGGTCCGTTGCGGCAAGACCTGGAGCCCACCACAGAGTCTCCTGATACGCGCACATCGGTGGATGTTGATACGCGCCCATCAATCGATCCAGGTGTTCTTAGCGAGCGCACGTCCAGACTTGACACGCCTGCAGGGCCTTCAACGCCAGTTCTCGATGATGATCCGGACCAGCTGGAAAAGGAAAAGGCTCGCAAGACGGCCATGACCAACGCGGTCAAGCTCTTCAACTTCAAGCCCAAGAAGGGTATCAAGGCCCTAGTGTCAGAAAAGTTCATTCCTAGCAACTCGCCGCAAGACATTGCCAAGTTCCTGCTTTCTGATGATCGTCTGGACAAGGCCATGATTGGTGAGTTCCTGGGTGAAGGCGACCAGGCCAATATCGACATTATGCATGCTTTTATCGACAGCATGGACTTTGGCAAGAAGCGTTTTGTCGATGCCCTACGCCAGTTTCTGCAGTCTTTCCGCCTGCCCGGTGAAGCCCAAAAGATTGATCGTTTTATGTTGAAGTTTGCCGAGCGCTATGTCAATGGCAACCCGAATGCTTTTGCCAACGCCGACACTGCCTACGTGCTTGCGTACTCAGTCATTATGCTTAACACCGATTTGCACAGCAGCAAGATTGCCAAGCGCATGAGCAAGGAAGAGTTTATCCGAAATAACCGCGGTATCAACGACAATGCCGATTTGCCCGATGAGTATCTCATTGCCATCTACGAAGAGATTGCAAGCAATGAGATTGTGCTCAAGAGTGAACGCGAGGCTGCTGCTGCTGCGGGAACTGTGCCAGCTCAGCCTTCAGGCTTGGCTGCGGGCTTTGTGTCGGGCTTTGCGAATGTTGGTCGTGATGCGGCGCGTGATGTGAATCTTCAAACGTTTGAAGAGATTTCGCACCGGTCGGAACAACTGTTCCGTAATCTCTTCAAGAACCAGCGTCGTAACAACAAGGCTGGCAACAAGTTTATTCCCGCCATTTCTTCCAAGCACGTCGGCCCGATGTTTGAGGTCACGTGGATGTCGCTGTTCTCTGCGTTTTCCAGTCAGATGCAAAAGACGCAGAACATTGAGGTCAATAAGTTGTGTCTGGAGGGTATGAAGTTGGCGACTAAGATTTCGTGTCTGTTTGATCTGTCGACGCCCCGCGAAGCTTTCATCTCGGCCATCAAGAACACGACAAACCTCAACAACCCGCACGAGATTCTGGCCAAGAACGTCGAGGCGCTCAAGGTTATCCTAGAGCTCGGCCAAACTGAGGGGAACTTCCTCAAGAGCTCATGGAAGGATATCCTCATGTGCATCAGTCAGCTGGATCGTTTGCAGCTCATTACAGAGGGTGTCGACGAGAACGCCGTCCCGGACGTTTCCAAGGCTCGGTTCATGCCCCCGTCACGCGAGGGAAGCGAGCACAGGACCTCTATATCGTCAACTAAGAGGCCGGCCGTGCGTACTCGCTCGGGGACCATCAACCAGGGCTTGTCGATGGAAATTGCGGCTGAGAGTCGGTCGGACGAGGTGGTCAAGGGCGTCGACAAAATCTTCACTAATACGGCCAAGTTGTCTGGCGATGCCATTGTGCACTTTGCCCGTGCTCTGACCGAAGTCAGCTGGGACGAAATCAAGGTGTCTGGGTCCAACGACTTCCCGCGCACGTACAGTTTGCAGAAGATTGTCGAAATCAGCTACTACAACATGACACGTGTGCGTATCGAATGGACGCACATCTGGGATGTTCTGGGTGAGCACTTCAACGTTGTTGGCTGCCACTCGAACACGGCAATTGTGTTTTCGGCTCTAGACTCGCTGCGGCAGCTGTCGATGCGCTTTATGGAAATTGAAGAGCTGGCGGGTTTCAAGTTCCAAAAGGACTTCCTCAAGCCGTTTGAGCACGTCTTGTCAAACACGCAGAACTTGTCTGTCAAGGAGCTGGTTCTCAGATGCTTAATCCAGATGATCCAGGCCCGTGGCGATAACATCAAGTCAGGCTGGCGCACCATGTTCGGTGTGTTTACTGTAGCTGCTAGAGAGACACACGAGAGCATTGTCAGTCTGGCTTTCGAGAACGTCACGCTGGTGTACAAAACCAAGTTTGGTGTGGTAATTTCGCAGGGAGCTTTTACCGATCTGGTCGTCTGCTTGACCGAGTTCTCCAAGAACCAAAAGTTCCAGAAGCGCAGTTTGCAGGCCCTGGAAGCTCTTAAGTCTATCATTCCGCGCCTGCTCAAGACGCCCGAGTGCCCGCTGTCGCGCACTACCAATATGGGCGGCCCGGCTCCGTCGGCTGGCTCTGGCACCTCTGTCGAAGAAGGCTTCTGGTTCCCGATTTTGTTCGCTTTCCACGATGTGCTGATGACGGGCGAAGACCTAGAGGTGCGCTCAAACGCGCTCGAGTACTTCTTCCAGAGTCTGTCCAAGTACGGCGACAACTTCAACCCCGATTTCTGGGACATTCTTTGGCGTCAGCAGCTGGAGCCCATTTTCATGGTGCTCCGCTCGCGGCCTGAAATGACCAATGCACTTAACCACGAAGAAATGTCGGTGTGGCTATCGACGACGATGATCCAGGCGCTGCGCAACCTTATTGCTCTGTTCACCCACTTCTTTGACTCGCTCGAGTACATGCTGGACCGTTTCCTGAAGCTGCTGGCGTTGTGCATCTGCCAGGAACACGACACCATTTCACGCATTGGTGGCAACTGTTTGCAACAGCTGATTCTCAAGAACGTTAACAAGTTCACTATGGACCACTGGTCGCTCATTGTCACGGCCTTTTGCGAACTATTTGAGCGCACGACGGCACGTGAGCTGTTCTCGGCCAACACGCTCAATTCTTCGACCACACTGACGCCACTCTCCAACGGCTTTGACTTTTCCGGCCCGCTGACGCCTCCAGGACACTCAACAGTCGATGAGAAGTCACTGAAGATCAATGGCGGCGATAACGGCTCCGAGGGGGAAGCTACCGACGATGAGGTCGAAGCCGAGGTTTCCTCGGATGCGCTGAAGACTCCCACAGCCTCACAACCACCCCTCGAGGACTACAAGCCAACGTCAAATCTGCAGCAGCCCCAGCCTGTGGTGACGGCAGCTCGTCGACGCTTCTTCAACCGCATAATATCGCGGTGCGTGGTGCAACTCCTCATGATTGAGACTGTCAACGAGCTCTTTAGCAACGACGCTGTGTATGCGAAGATTCCTTCTGCCGAGCTCCTGCGTCTCATGGGTCTCCTCAAGGCGTCGTTCCTGTTTGCGCGCAAATTCAACAACGACCGCGACCTGCGCATGCGTTTGTGGCGCGAGGGCTTTATGCGCCAACCGCCCAACCTGCTGAAGCAGGAATCCGGCTCTGCTGCCACCTATATTTCGATTCTGTTCCGCATGTACGCCGACAACGAGCCCGAGCGCGCCAAGAACCGCAAGGACATTGAGGCCGCGCTGATGCCGCTGTGCAAGGACATTATCCGCGGCTACATCCTGCTCGAAGAGGAAAGCCAGCACCGCAACATTGAGGCCTGGCGGCCCGTTGTCGTCGACGTGCTCGAGGGCTACGCCATGTTCCCGCGCGAGCCGTTTGCCGCCTTCATCAAGGAGTTTTACCCGCTGGCTCTGGAGCTGCTATGTAAGAAAAACAGCACGGACCTGCGCATGGCGCTGGTGCAGGTGTTGCGGCGCGTGGGTGATGTCGGCTTAGGCATTGACGAGCTGGGCAAGCCGCTGGTCGATCGGCGGATTAGTGTGGCGACGACGCGGACTGATGCGGATGGAGACCACGAGGATGATGATTCGCTGGATAATGGCGAGGATGCGGCGGATCTGATGCATCAGCCAGAAGAGGAGCCGGAGATTGAAATGTAGTCTGGTGGTGTGTACGTTGACGGGCTGAGTTATGGATTACATGGGATCGGGATTTGGGTTTTGTCGATTCTTTTACATGTTTGTTACGGCTTAGAGTATTTTGTTTATATCTTTTGTCTTTTGCTTTTTTTTCTACTACTAGTCTCGATGGCTTTTTATGCCATCCGATTACTCACATTGGGGCTTTAACCTATCGCATTGGGCTTTTATGGTCAATTTCTACTACGACTTGAATTCTTGTCATCTTAACGATAAGTGTGTAGTTTAGGTTGAATTGATAGAATAGTATTAGCAGTAGAGACTGTTGAATGCTTACAATTGATGCAGAAATGCGTGGTTGGCGTCGACAAAACAAACAGATTGCATGCCGAGTCCAGGCAACACATCGTATTCTATGTTTTGATGAAAAAGGCAGATGAGAACTGGTCGGTCAGACATATCTGGGTATATGTATATATATAGCAAGGTGTTGTGATGTGATTTATGAATCAATGAAAAGTTGAACGTGATGCCGGGATAAATGGACAAGAAAGAAAATGACAAGGAAAACAAGAACAAAACGATGTGGCCGAGCAGTAGTAAAAGATAGTACAGAAATGAAAAGGCGAAAAAAAAAAAGATTGGGAGCTTGGCAGCCCTTCTACAGGTTCAAGCCAAGCACGATCTTGCACCATGACTGGAACTTGAGCTCCTCCGTGTTGTCCAGATCCGGCCGCACCCGACTCTTCATCTCCGCCTCAATGTCCTCAATTCCGTCGACCGCGCCATTGGCAACAGCCTTGTTCATGACGTACAAAACACTGTCTGTAACGCCCTGGGGCAGAGGAATGTCCTTATGATCCAGAGCAAACAGTGCCTCCATAATTTGAACCAATGTTTGTGTCCGCAGCAGGCGCACAAAAACGTCAGAGTTCATGTCGCTGTCTGCCTCAAACGCCAACTTGACGAGTTTTGAACTGCACAGGCTTTCGGGCTTTGCAGACATCAGACTCGGGAGGATAGAGAGAACTCTGCCAAGGGCAACAAGACTATCAGCGGTGTTGGACGAAGAAGCGGCCGAGTGTGAAGAAGACGGGCGTTCATTGAGTTTCAGCACAATTTGGTCAAAGACACTGCCGCTCTTTTCGCCAATTAACTCGTCGAAAAAGTCCTTTATTTCAAGGTACTGGGTCTTGCACCCGCTAACTAAAAACGCAACCAGACATCTTTGCGCAGCCTCGGAAACTCCCGTGTCGGTGTGTTTTAACCATAGCTCAAAAATGTTAGTGCGGTACTGGAAGACAAACTTACGCCAGGCCATGATCATCTCATGGTCGCCAGAGTTTCCAGCGCGCGTAAACGTCTCCAGAAGCAACTTCGTGATGCCAATGTGGCTGTCCAGAGTCAGCACCAAGTCAATGTTGTTGGCAGGAAGAAGCGGCACAAGCAGACTGAAAGGCAGGCGCTCTGTAAGAGGTTCAACAATGACATTGCACAGCGGATCGACATCTTGTGGTGAAGTGATGAGGGCGGTGATGGCCAGGCGCAGAATGCCAGCCAGGTGCTTGAACACAAAAGAGTCTGGCAGAGTAGATATTGAGAGGCCATGCAAGCGAAGATCGACAATGTTCAGGTCAAGCGCGGCTTTGTGCTCAATGACATTCTGCAGGTGCTTCTCGATTCCAGCAATGCTGGTACGGAAGAAAGGGCTAAGGTCGTCATCACGATCGGATCTTCGGACGCTGAGGTCCATGTACGCTTCTTGGGCTCGGGACATGGAGCCTTGACGATGAAATAGAGAAGAGATAGACAGATGGTTGTCAAAACACAGACGGACAAGACAGCGCGTCAGGCCAGCGATTCTAGTCGAACGAGAGCAGGGAACGGAACGTGAAAGCAGGCAAGGATATCCAAATGGCTATCGGATTTGTGGAGATGGCTCACAGGGCTGTTTAAAGCGGGGGAAATAGCAGCAGTGTGAAGAATCGGCGCTCAGCAGTAGATAGTAAACAAAGAGAAATAGAATGAATTGAAGAAGAAGAAAAAACAACAAAGAGTAGCTCCAGAAAAGGAGCAGTAAGTAAGAAAGAAAGAAAGAAAGAAGCCAAATGAAAATGGCGACAACGGAACTAGGGTAGTTCGTAAGAGAGAAAGAGGAAGAGACAAAACAAAAGATAAGTTCAAATCAATGTCTTTTTGCTCGGCTTTGTTTTGTTTGATATTGATAATGCTGCTGACCTTAGCTTGGCTTTAGCCGTAGCCTGGAATTCTGGGCGCTGGCTATGAAAAGTAAACAAAAAGCGGGGTGGAAAAGGCTTGCTTTGTTTGTTTGTTTGTTTGTTTTTGTTTTGTGGCACAAGGCAAAAGAACAAAGACAGAACAGGAAGAGGCAAGAAAATATTGCAGGGCAATTAAAGCAATGCAGGATTTGACGATGCGAGGGCAGGAATCTGTCCTTGGGTTTGAATTTGGCTTTTGTGTTGGTTGTTTTTTTTTTCTCTTTTTTTTCTCTTTTTTTCTTCTTTTTTCGGAGGTTGGCTTTAGTTCAGCTTAACCGAAAAGGCGACAGACACACCATCCAAGTGTAACAAAAGAGAGCAGAGAAAAAAGCTGCTGGGGTGTTGTTTGATTGATAATAGACAGACAGAGAAGCGAGGAGTAAATGGAAATAGAGATGAGCAGAAAGGAGAAAGTAGCACAAGAGGACAGAATAAACCAGAAACACCAAGGAAATACTTATGTAAACAGAGGGACTCAGAAAATCAAGGAAGAATGGGAAATGCGTGTAGGAGAAACACAGAGGGGAGATAAGAAAAAGAAAGCAGGTAAACTTGAGAAAGAGGGAAGAGAAAACAACAAAAAGACAAGAGGATAGAAAAGAGGGGAGAACTGGAGAGAAGGCGAAATAATACGGAGTAGATGGGAAAAAACTAACGGCAGCAGCAAAGCCAAGCGGCAGAAGAAGCACAACCGGTAAAACATTAAACAAAGGCAAGGAATAAAAAGATTTATTGAAACATAGAGTACACAGTACAAAAAACTATATCTTGAGGACGATATTTGGACAAATTCGAGGAAATTTAGCGACGAATGAAGCAGAGTATCTTAGTGTTACTACTACTCCGTAGTGCTATTAAACAAGAGCAAAATGTCACAAGCGCCAACCACTGTCGATGCTAGAAGTAGGCACAATACACAAACAAAGCAATGAACAAGAGAGCGGGAAATAACAACCGTGGTTGGGACAATCCTGAGCTGGTCGGCTTTGAAACATCATGGTTGACGCTGCATTTTGATTCCATAAAAGCGTGTCCCCCACCACGCCAACTTGTATTTATTTGAGTAGCCTCTATCGCTAACGAGAGAACACATAAAGCAAAAGAAAATCACTTCAGCCTGCATGAAAAATGATATCATAAGCAGTCCAGTGTGCAGTAGCTCTGTTCTGGGCTCAGGTTGGCAGCACCACTATAATTCCTAGGCACGCAGATATACTTAAGTATATCCCTTGCACTTTTGGGTTCTTTTCTTTCCTTTTCTTTTCTTGTTTTTGGCGTCTTGGTACGAAAATGACCTCGATATCATAGTAAGGAGACGACACGGAAAAAGAAAGTACGCCGAGGCAAGTATAGCCCAACCTGTTGGCAAAACTCGATACTACTACTTGCACATGTACTCAAGTGTGTTGGAACTTAGCAAAAGAGCCCAATTGGTGCCCACTCTGCTTGTCCGACAACAAAGAAATATAAGTCAAATTGGGAAACAAGATGATACGATAGTTTCTGACAGGTGTGCCCTACCCGTTGGTCATAATAACGGTTGTACAAGAAAGTATAGTTGCGACAAAAGCTGGACAATGTCACAAGGCCTGGGAAACTGATTGATATGACAATCACAGCATGTGAAATGAGAGAAGAGAGTAATTAAGATGGCTTCGAATATTCTCTAAGCTCTCCATTTTTATCCCTGGTGGACCAAAATAGAAATAGAAAATCCGACTAGTAGTAACAGACGAGTTCGTTATCGTGAGTATGTTGATAGCATCCAGTACACAGTCCGTACTTACTTATTTGTATCACTTATCATAAGTTCTAACAACGTCGCTACTATAGCTCCAATCACCAGTCACTGATTTGCATAACGCTCCTTTCCTACGTATAACAATGTATACTTCCAACTTGTGCTGCCTCGTCTTAACGGCTTGACAGAGTACAACCGCATAGAAAATAAAAGGCTAATAATGCGCTCCCTTGCGTTGCTTACTTGCATACTTTGTTAAAGGAGCTTTGTCAGCAACCAGTTTCCATATTCGGCTTTACGCCTTGGGCTGCTCATTCGAGTCCGTTTGAGAGCTTGTGCATCAACTGCGCCGCTATGGGCTGGTCTGGCAAAAGACAGTATTCCTTTTTTTTTCTGCGTCTTCTTCATTTTCTGCACTTTGCTTATGCTCTAGTCTTCACGTCATCACAACGACTAGCCTAAAATGGCCGTTGTAACTTGAGGTTGCTGCTGTGCACGCGTAATAGCATGCAGCTTCGCTACTTTTGGTCACCGCTATATCCACGACTTATATAGCTGTGCTCAACCTCAACCCTGCTCAGGGCTTGCTTATTGTGGAAGGCGGTGACGCATTTCTGCCGGCACATTTCTGGGTTTCCCGGTCATTTTTTAACTTTCTTTTTTCTCGCTCCGCCTTTTTGTTAAACGGTGACGACGATGAGGGCAGATTTCGGACTCAGTCTTGCAGGAGCATCGTTGCCACTTTCATAATATACTACTAGCCTTGCCTTTTTATTCGCCCCATTTGTCCCATACTAGTAATTCACGTCTCCGATCACCTCTTCTGTTGCCGAGAGCCCATTGCCGCTAAGCGCTGCACAAAAGCAAAAAAAAAAAAAGAAAAATACATAGAGCATATAGAAGTGCTGGCAAAAGAAAGCCCGGCTCGCCGATTGCTCGACAGATTACTTGCCCAAACAGGCACTCGACTTCCGCTGGTCCGCCTCTTTCTCTTTCGGGCTTTTTTTCTTTCTTTTTTTTTTAATTCTTTTTTTGAAAAGAGCCAATCACGACGCCTGCAGTACTAGCACCGCTCCAATAAGCGATAAAGGCATAGCAGCCCCAAAATACTCGGCCTGAGCAATACCGACGCATCTGACTAGCCCACATCATGTCTCGAGGCGGCAGAGGTGGTGGCCGTGGTGGTGGCCCAGGCGGTCGGCGCATGCCCGGCGGGCCTTCGTGGGATATGGGCGATGAGATTGACGGTCGGCCCAGCGATCTGTTCCCCGTAAGTGTGCTTTAACCAAGAGCTTTTTTCTTTTCTTTTCTTTTTTACCGTATATATGAAGCCCATTACAAGCGAGGCGACACATGTACTAACCACTGCTTCGCCATTTAGAAATACGACGTCCCCGCCGCAGAGTCCCTCTCGGAGATTGAACAGCGCCGCATCAACTACTTCCTTCTCTTCCGCCGCCAAGTCCACAGCACCCAGCTATACACGCACAAGCGCAACGCCCCCAACGAAGCCCTCAAGCCGCGCCGAATCTACGGCCAAGAACAAGTCAACCAGCGGTACACCGTCAAAAGCAAAGCGACCGTCGACCCCTTCACTACCATTGAGACGTACTCGCAGCGCTTCATCGAAGAAGAACGCACATTACCTGATTTTGGCTCACAGCCTTTCTGCAAGGCACTCTTCCCCGCAGAACTTCATGCCACTCTCGACGGCGAAGATGGACTGCGTGGCAAGCGTGCGGGGCGCAAGGAGAAGAAGCTCGAGTTGAGCAATATCACGTCTCTGCATAGTGCGGATGAAATGTACCGGCTGCAGTATGGCGAGGATGCAGAAGCCCGCGTGCGTGCGCTGGCGGCCCATCTGGAAGGCGGCGAGGAGGATGGTGGCGATGGTCACAAGGGTGAGGATGAAGAGGATCACTCTGATGACGATGCCGAGGAGGACTACGAGTATGAGGATGAGGATGGCGGTGACTATGATGCTGAGCACTATTTTGGAAACGGTGAAGACGACGGTATGGATGGCGACGACGATGGTGATGATGGCGGTGACACATACTAGGTGTACATGAAAAGCATATATACACAATATACCCCTTTGGTTTGACAACACACAAGTCTTTTTACGCGTGACCACACTTCGCTATGGTGATTTATAGCTCAGACATTAATAATTCTTCAATGTAAACAGAAAAAAAAAAAGGCAGATAGACTCCGTGCATAAAAAAAGAAAGAAAGAGGGCAACCCAGGAAAGAAAATAAACCATGAAGAGAAAAACAAGGAAATACGCGCGATAAATCGTGACCCACGAACAAGAACAATACCCTAATAAAGCAAAGAAAAACCACACCCGCCTTTTCCCTCTTCTTGCGACATCTACGTCTAGATGCGCTCCCGACCAAACATCTTGTGCTCCAGTGTCATCAGCGCCTCGCGCGTCTTGGCCACCTCCACAGCCTGCTTGACAATGGCGCCCCTCAGATCCAGCAACACGCTCTTAATCTGTTCGAGCGCGCCGGCCTGGTGACCCATGCCAGGCGCCGACTGCAGCTGCGTCAGCTTCTCATACAGACCGTGCTCAACGCGAGGCATGTGCGCCTGGATCTCCGAGACGTAGCCGCGCAGCTTGCGCTCGCGCTCGCCCAGGCTTTCAATGTGGCGGTTGAAGTAGGAAATCAGGTCGGGGTCGCCAGTGGACATGGCAGACGTAGCGGCAGGAGACGATTGGGTCGTCCACAGGCCGGGTACGTGGTACGACGCAGGCAGCTTGAGGTTGTCGACGGCCTTGGTGGCCAAGTGGACATCAGTCATGTTATGGGTGCTCATGGTGCGTAGCTCTTGGATGTTGGCTACATCGTCCTGGAGAACAGCGCGCTGCACCATTGCGTATTTGCGCTCGAGATAGGCCACATCATGGCCCAGGCTGAGAATCTGCTCCTCGTGGGCCGGCAGAAAGCCCTCGATTTCCGCCTTCCAACCCATGATGACGCTTATTATGTTGTCGATCCTGATGACACCGTCCTGAGCGTCCTTGCCGAGGTCTTCAAACTTGGTCGAGCCGCGCACTTGGGCCATGTCGAGATGTCCGTTCTGCTGCGATTGTTGCATTGTCGTCTGGGCACTACATGCTGTTAGCGTACAATTGTTCCATCTACCGTTATGATAGTAGCTACATACGCAGTTTGAGCGGGCGCCGTACCAAAGGCCGAAGTGGTGGCGGCCGGAGCCGCAGGCTGAGCAAAGCCGCCAAACAAACCGCCGGCTGCTGGCGCCGTCATATTGCTTTGTGACATGGGCCCGGCGGCTGCGGTTGTCGCAGTACCAAATAACGACCTGGGGGGTGCGGCGGTGGCAGTAGTAGCAGTAGCCGGGGCAGAGGTTGTCATTGTAGAACCAAAGAGGCTCAGAGGGGCCGGTTTGGGAGCTGTGGTGGCAGTAGAGCCAAAGAGACCACCAGCGGCAGGAGTAATGGTTGTTGTCGCTGCGGCTGGCTTGGAGCCGAAGAGATTGCCGGCGGCGGCGCTGTTGTTGTTGAGGCTGAATAAATGCGGTTAGACCAAGTGATCAATCACGGGATTTCAGCAAGCGTGAGCAGCTTCAAGAACAAGTAATTGCTATGCATTCAAGACGATAGTCTCCCAGTAGCACAACAAAGTCATGACGAAACCGATCCAGAGGCATGGCGCTAAAAAAAAAAAATAGAGAAACAGAGCACAGAGGGAGTCGCAGAAACTCACCCAGAAAACATGTTTGCAGTTGGTTTGTCTACCCGTTTTGGTCGCAAAAGGGAAAACAAAAGAAAAGACGCTGTTGCGGCTAAGGCGGTGTTGTTTTGTCGCAAGGCTGAAGTGACGAACAAAAAAAATGTGGATTAGTGGTGAGGCTGAAAACAAGGTCAAATCCCGGCCGGCAACTGTAACTTCGCGATCACAGCTTTAGCGACTTTCGAACTTCATAGGCGATGCTTATTTTTTTTTTTTTTGTCGTTATACACGCCGGGCCGCTTTGCTTGGGCGCGTTTTCTGGGGAAGAAAAGCGTCATGTGGCGGCGCAAATGTGGCTGCCAATGGCTGAAGCTTTGGATTTTGCTTGCTGTCATTGGCGTACATGTATGAATAAGTGGGGCCGGAGCCGTTTTCTTGGGTGAAGCTAGTAGGCGCTGTGCATTTTTGAAAGCCAACGAGAAGCACATCTAGCACAGCACATTCACGATATCGCACGCATTACTTGGGCGTTTTCTTTTATCCATTTTCACATTCTCTCTGATACCCTTGTCTTTTATTATATATATTTAGAACCATAGTCTCTTGCGCTTTGCTTATACTCCAACTCTACATTTCATCTTTGCAACATTCAATCAAAATGTCTGCGCCGGCAATGGACGTCGATGACGATGACCTCTACTCGGATGAGGCCGAACAGCCCACTTCTCCTCCCAAGACGGTCCAAAAGACTTCTAACGACTCTCCTGTGGCTGATGCGAATACCGGCGACAGCGCAACTATGGGCGACGGTGACGAACAAGAAGACGGCGACGTGGAAGAGGAAGAAGAAGAAGACGACGACTCGGTGCGCATCTCAGACAATTGGCCAATCGCCTTTTCTAACAACATATAGGATATTGACATTATCACACAACGGCCTGATGGCAGCAAACCTGAGCCACCGCAGTAAGTCTCAACACATGGCACGTTCGCAGCACTTTGGCTAATACATGGTAGACAATCGCGAAACTCTGATGCCCGCAATATTCCCCAACGCTCAATCTCTGACGCGCCAGGCGCAAAGAACAGCCCCAACTCCCCGCACAGCGACCGTGAATCGACCCCGAACACAAGCGCCAATGTGCCATCCAGATTGCCCGGTCTGGGCAATGCGCCCTCAGCACCCGAACATGCTTCTGGCTCTGGCGCCGCCTCACACGTCGCGCCACTACCTGTGCCATCAGCCGACCAGGCGGCACAGGCGGCATCCAGCTCTAAGCTCAATATAAACGGCAACCCAGTATACCCTGCAGCCGGCAAGCCCATCATGTCGGTGGTCATTGACACGGATCTCCCAGAGAGTGGAAAGCCATGGCGGCAGCCTGGAACGGACCTGTCGGACTATTTCAACTACGGATTCGACGAGTTCACATGGGCTCTATACGCAGCCAAACAGGATAGCTTGCGCAACGAGTTTAGCGCAGATGCGCTCATGGCGAACCAAAAGAAGATGATGGAGGAATTCAACAACATGATGATGGGCGGCATGGGCGGCGGCATGCCCGGTGGTATGCCTGGAATGCCTGGTATGCCCGGCATGGACGCCGACATGATGCCCCCGGAGATGCAGCAGATGATGCAACAGATGATGAGTGGTGGTGGCGCTCAGGGCGGTGGCCAAGGAGGCCCCCAGGGCGGTATGGACATGTCGCAGATGGATCAGGGCATGTTTGGCGGTAACGATGGGCAAGGCAACGCGGGACCGGGTGGTCAGGGTGGCCAGGACAGCTTCCAGCAGCAGTTTGGTGGTGGCCAGGGCGGCGACTTTGGCGGATACAATAACCAGGGCCGCGGTGGGTTTAACAACCGGGGAAGAGGAGGCAGAAGACACTGGTAGCATGTGGCTCATGAGTTATGAAACGAAGTAGTACGTGTTTGAAGCAAGTCAAGCAATGTATGAAATGAAATTGAGTGTCTAAAAAATCACAAGTAAATAGCCCAAATAAATCAATCCATGGCACCAATAACGCCGCGCACCCAACCCAAGTCTATCTCTTAGTCTTGTCGATAATGTGTTCCATGTTTTCCTTGCTGTGGCCCGTCGGCGAGTGCGTATGACTCCAGTAAGTAATGGCCACACTGCCCTTACCCTTGGTATCCAGTGCGGTTTTGCACTTGGCTGCATTATACGTCTTTTCTGGCAGCGAGCAGTCCTTTCTGTAGTCACGGCCGTCAGTCCACCAACTATACGGATAAATAATATCCTGGTGCAGCAATATCACAGAGTGCTTCAAGTCCGTTCTTGGCTTAAACGGGCCCAGCGCAATGCGTGGCTGCAGCTCCTTTTCCAGCGCCTTGGAATCCAGCCGCCAGCTGTACTTGGTGCGGTACTTGAGAATAGCCTGGCGCAGAGCCACCGGGCCCGTCACCGTCTCCGGCGCAGCCTTCCACTTCCATACGCTGCCGAAGCGCGCTAGCATAGACTGCAGCGGGAGCAGGAAGAACGGGTGGCCCGGTGTGGCGGCCATCCACGCGTTGGGGATAGAATGCGCAAAGTTGCGGTCGGTTCCCATGCGGCCGAAAAAGGCGATGCGGTTGGTGTCTTGCACGGCATCTTGGCCAAGATTCATGTGTGCAGACGTGTCGATGGGTATGGAGTAGTTGCCAAACACGTTGTTGGAGCTGCGCAAACAATCTGTGTCCAGGTCGGCGTAGACGCTATGGTTGGTTGGTTGTTAGTATCCAAGGTCACATGGGCTGCTCTTCTACGTGCCAGATATGCAAGTCAACCTCATCAAACTTACCCGCCAAAAATGTACATGTATAAGTTTCGCGCCAGGTCTGCGCGGTAGATGTCGCCGGGCAGCGTCTTGTACGCCTCCAGCAGCCATGGGAAGTGCATTTCTACCAGCTTCTCGTTATCCTCGTTGGTCCACAGAACCCACTCATAGTCGTGATGCACTGTGCGGCAAGTCTTGCTCCACATCAGGAACTTGGCTGGCAAGTTGGCGTCGATCCAGCTCTGGTGGAACAACTTTGGCACTGTTCCAAGACGCGTCGCAATAGGGCGCTTGAGCAAGTCCGCCGCCGAAACTTCCGGTGCCATCTTTAACGCGGGCTTCTCGGCCTGGTCGTCGTACGTGGAGTTATCTTCGGAGTTGACTTCATTCTCGGTCGGTGTCGGCACAGCCGCCAGCGCAATGGTGCGGGTGGTAGCGGGATTGCTTGTAGAGTCTAGGTCAAGCTGTGGTGCGGCGTCAGCTGCTGATGCCGAGGGGCCCCATTGCTGTGCTTTTTGCGTGGCGGCGGTCACGGCCGGGTGGTCGCGCATAAGGCCAAGCAGCGTACAAAAGATCAAGAAAATGCAGACAGGCAGAAATATGCGCTGGGCGCCACGAGTTGGCCCAATCATTATGCGCGGTTATGAAAGAGCAAATCAAATTAAATGTCAAAAGCAACAGACAAAAGGGTTCCAAAAAGGTGGATGGAGAAACTGCGTGCAATGTATGCGCCGAGCCAGAGATAATAGTGCTTCTTTTTTTTTTTTTCTTCTGGGCTCGTTCAGCACAGGTGAGATCCGAGAGGAAGAACAAAGAGATACACAGTACGGGAAACAGGCAGTCTGGAGCTGGCCCGAATTCACTGAGGAGAAAACAAGGGATAGAGAGGAAGAAAAATGAGAAAAGGGAAAAATAGAAAAAGATCTGGACGAGACGGAAACAAGCCAAACAGATGTGGTAAATTCCGCACGCAACCGTCCCTGAATCTACCAAATTCTCGTGGTACTAAGTGCTACTACGTCTAGTAGTAGCTCCTAGTAGTACTAGTATTGCAGTTGATCGGCAAGGAGGGACAACAGAGCGATGAATGAGATTCTGGTTAGCCGTAACATCTCAATAAGTGTTTACATTCAACGTGTAGTGTATACGCAATCAATCCCATCTATCGTGGAGGCGCTTCAGTTCCAAAGCCACGCCATTATCTTGTATCTCATTCAGGAATAAGCCACGGTAGCCCTGAAAAAAAAAGGTTCATTTTCTTACGCTTGGAAAGTACTACGGAAGAGTTTGGGAACTTAATGTGTACGTACAAAAATATAATCTTCAAGTCGCGGCCGGGCGGTAGTAAAATTAATAGCCGATATCACAAAAGACAAGTGGGAATATTGTATTTTACTCGCTATGTTTTTCGTCCATTGTTCATCCCAGTTCTTTGGCCTTCACTTCTGCCTTCTGCGTCCTCCCCTTGACATTTTCGGCTTTGGTTCGGGAAAATGCAGATTTCCGTCCCGCTCTGTTGGAAAGGGACTCTAGGGTTTGGTTTGTGTAGGGTTATGTCGGATTGCTCTTTTCGCATGACTTTCTCGCAGGCTCCGTCCTTTACTCCGTAGTTATTCCGCGGTGGCATTAAGCTTCAATGAACGTGAATTTGAAATACGAGTGATGCCAAGGTAAGCAAACTACCAGTTGCTTATTCTGGTCTTGCAGCCGTGAAGAACACTGTGTACACATACTTACTAGTACGGAGCTACTCGTAGTGGTCCATATTTATTTCTTATTTTGTTTTGATTGCCTGTTTTGTACTCCCACACTTGAGCTCGCCAATCGGTTTGACTCGCCTGGCTTTATCTAGGGTTTATTCAACCCTAGAGCTTCACAGGGATATTAGAAGACAAGCATCATGTTAAGAGGTATGGAACAGAATGGTATTAATGCAAATCATCGCCCGTCAACAAGTCCATGAAACAAATGAAAGGTCCAAAACGCCCGTTACCCTCACAGAACAACACGATCGCGAAACAAGCCAGTTTCTATATACAAACACTAGCGTTTGGCAGCCCGAAAGCCGCCAGTGCCAGTGCCGGCTTGCCCGGTCTCTGCTTCCGTTATCTCCGTCTTCCCAACTTCATCTCACTCGGTTTTTTCCCGTTTCGCCACTTAGAAAATGGAAGCCAGAGCAACCTTGCCGGCCAGAAGCAGAACCTCAACGGTAGTGACCTGGCTAGCAGAGCGAGTCCAGCCCTCAGCAATGGGCAGACGCTCCTCCTGGAACATAGTACGGACCCATGTGGAGTCAGCGTGGCCCTCAGTGCCCTGGCCAAAGATGCGCAGGTACAGAGCAGTCTCAATCAGCGAGAACTCGTGTCCCGGAAGGGTCATGTCGAACTCGGGGTTGGCAGCCTTGGCAGCAGCAAGGCGACTCTTGCGAGCCTTGGCGGCGACATCGACGGTGATGGAAGTCTCGGTGAAGTGCGAGGCGACCGACTCCCAGATGGTGCTGTTGAACGAGTGGTTGTCGCCGAAGTAGAAGTCGTTGCGGCTGAGAGAACCGTCGTGCTCGATGACTGTGTCGGGTTAGTACGTGTGAGTATAGTTATACGGCCGAGAAAGAAAAAGAAGAAAAAAAAGAACTTACTGCCGTGGGTGCTGATGTCGTCCAGGTTGAAAGTGCTGGCGTTGCCAGTGGTCGAGGTGGTCAGAGCCTTCTTGCCGACCAGCTTGGTGGCATCAGGAGCCAGGTTGATGGCAGCCTGGAAACCGTTGACCAGGTCGTCCATGGAGATGGAGAGACCGTCACGCGGAAGGTAGCCGTGGTTGGCCAGGGTGTTGACCATAGGGCAGGGCGAGCGGCCTATAGAGTTTGTTAGTACCAAGTTACTAAGCTACACAACACCACAAAAGCTGGAAGACGTACGGTCAGTGCTGCTGGGAGCCTGCCACGAGTGATCCTCGCGGACAGCCATGCTGGGAAAGGCAAAGACAGCAGAGGCAGAGCTCAGGGCAACAACGGCAGTAGAGAAACGCATTTTGGCGGGTAGGAGAGAAAAGAGGGGGGAAAAAATTAAAGATTTAAGAAAGAAGGTAAAATAGAGAATGAACGGATTCGACTAAGCTAATGGATGAGCAAAGAGACCAAGAAAAGAGCAACCAAGAACGGGCTGGTTCCTAAGAGCTTCTTTCTGTCGTGTGGAAGTGGCGAATGGCTTGCTTTTATATCCCTTTTCTTTTTTCAAGCTTGGTAATCATCTTCCTTTGAGCGTTGTGCGGACGGTGAGCTGCTTGTGTTGGAGCTAGTCTCGGTTCTTGACCCGTTCAACCTTCCTTTGAGCAACACTTTTTTTTTTGGCTGTTTGACCGGCCCAATTCGGGGGGTGAAGCCTTGACTGCATTGTGTCATGCTACAACTACGGATAATGCTAGCTAGTGTGTAGTATTACTAGTACTACTAGTAGTACTGGTATAGTGCTTCAAAGTTCCTCAAAACAAGGCAGTCGGCTTGACAAGGGATCGAAAGCTTGGATCACGATGGTGCACGTCCTCTTGTATCAAGCCATGCCTCTCCATCACGGAAATGCCTATTCGTATATATCTGAGTAGCAGTAGTGTCATAGTAGTACCACTACTACTGCTACTACTATTACTACTGCTGCTACTTTTGCTGATGCTGCTGTTACTACTACAAATCTACGGTATATGTAAATATATGTGAGCACAAAAAGATCAAAAAGTAAAGCAAACTGGAAAGCTCTTAACTTCCAGAGGGAGTAGAAAATAAGAGTAGAAAATAGGCAAAAAGCCCACCATGGCCGTCTCCGGCTCTCAGACCCTTTGCATCATTTATTCCTATTTAAAGTATATCAACCCCAATTTTTTTTTCCTTTCTTAGCAAGTGTCGGATTTCAGCATTAGAGTCAATTCCACCCTTGTCCCATTTTCTTTCTTTTCATGCGGTGTAGACACAGATTTCAATCTCTACTCCGTGGAGTTTGAATTCCAGTGTGGCAAAGTAATATTAACTGCAAGTCATCTCGACGGATGATACTGGTAACTTTAATATATCCCTACTTCTCTGCGCAGGTTGAAAAGAAATACCGACGAGAAAGATAACTTGAGCAAAAAGAAATACAGCACAGAAATAAGCAGGTGGGTTTGTTCAAAATCACCTCAGATGGCATCCATTCCCAAAAGAGACATAGACCGAGCCAGAGTTGTAATAGGTTTTTCGGTTTGTTCGCCCAACTTGGACAACCAAGCATTCAAGGTCTAATGCAAGTTTCGCCACAGCCCATTCTTAATGGCATCTTGCTCTTCTTTGCCGCATATGACTTCCCTTTTCTTTTTTTTTAGCAGCTGGTAATATCGCACTGGTGTCACTACTGGAAATGCTTAGCCCAAGACATTATCCGCATCGGTACTTCGACTGCGGGTATCAGCGACAACTTTAAAGATCGGCCAAGCGCAAAGCCAAGCAACATCCGAAATCGTAAAGGATGCAAAAAGAGGACGAAAAAACAAATGAAAAAAAAAAAAAAAGAAAAGAAAAAACCCACCAGTTATGCCAAGCCGGGCGCAGATACCACCCTCAACAAAATCCTGTTACTAACGGCCTTCAAGGTGGCTGCTATTGGTCCGGCTAGTTCTGCCCCAGAGAAATTTGTCCCATACACATCGCATTCCATGCCTTTCCGGTGCGAGGGACAGGGGGCCAAGACCAGGGCTGGGTGACAAAGGCTAATGCAGGTTCTGTTATACTTGGCAATATAGCGTGGAACAGCAAACTCTATAGAATAAAGAATAAAGCCATTAACTACAGGCAAAAGTTTGGCTGCATGGAAGGACTTGGCCGGCCAGCAGCTTGGACCTACAAATGGCCCATACTTACTTACTTGCTTATAGGTCCTTCTTCTTTCTGTCCCCAAAAATGCAGCTGCTATCTTTCGTACACCCAACATGCCAACTTTCTATAGCAGGCAGTGCTGATCGATCCGCCAGACGCAGAGTTGTGTAAAAATTAAAAAAAAAAAAAAAATATTTGGGGAAGCAACCGGTTATATTTCCCTCTCGACTACCACGCCCTACCGCACTATATACACAGACGGGCTAAGGTTGTTTAGAAAAAGAGAAGCAGAGAAGCAGAGAAGCAGAGAAGCAGAGAAGCAGAGAAGCAGAGAAGCAGAGAAGTGGAGAAACATAAAAGCAGAGAAGCAGAATAATAAGATGCAACGGAAGGGGAGCGGAGCACTGGTCCTCCTTTGGGAGGTGTTATGTCGCCATTGGTAGAGGAGCGACATCACACATCATATTATGACACTGTCTGTGCCCTCCATTCCGCCGACCTTCTCTGTCTGTAAGCCACCGACCTTCTGTGTTAATCACGTACATTTCCATTTCGGTGTGTTCTATTCATCTGACCAACACTGCTCTGCCCTCATAGTACAGGTCTGTATCCCTATTTGTAGTAGAAGTATATTTGAAATTCTTTCCTAGCCTCATCACACCTGCAAGTGTTCTCCCTATCATATTACCATTATTGCTTCGAGGCAGCTCTGCTATACAGTTACTACTGGTACTACTAGTAGTAGTTTTAGTCGTAGTACTAACATCTGCTTCTAATCCGATGCGATCTGTAACTTACACAGCAACGCTGTGTGCTGTAGTTTATAGCGGCATTGTTCAGTGCACATCACTATGCATTACTATTCTCCATACAACGTGCAGTCTTTTTTATTGCCTGTTCTTTCCTACAAAGTGCCCATTGGGCTCATGCTTCTTACGATCGTGCCGCTATGAATTAAGTATTGAGATTTTAGTTTGTTCAAAATATACTTACTATGAGTAGTAGTACTTCTTAAGGCTCGGTGACGCTATGGAGCAAAAGACAGCCTTACAATATTCTGAGGCTCTTTTGCAGCACTGAAGCTCCGCTAGAAAACGCTTTAACCAAGATGCGTATTGCTCGTATGAAGAGGCATATTCGGTTTTGCTTGAAAACCAGGCATGGTAAGTAAGTAGTAGTACTAGTACTAGTACATACTTAAGTAAGTGCGCAGGCGCTTGTTGAGACAGGCGCAATTTTATAGTATGACATACAGCAGAGACGAGAAAAGAGAAAGAAAAAAAAAGATCAACCCTGAAATGCTATACATATCCACGAACTGCTGAATAACCTAGGAAAAAGAATAAGCATTCGCGACATAAAATGGCCGGCTTGGATTTAGATCCCTCACAGTCTCGTAGACGCCGCAAGAGTTTACAAGAAAATCTTTTCGGTTTTCATGTTCTTATTTCTTCGCCACCGCCCAAGCGTTTCGTTGGCAGACTTTTGGAAAGCCAGTAAAACGCCTGGAAATAGATGCCAGTTTTGGCTGTGCAGGAGGCAGACTGTGGACGGACACCATCCTAAATTAAGCATAGACGCCCATGCCCATGACTTTATTCTTCTGGAGATGCTTTGTTTTTACTTTAATTTTCTTTCCCTAGACGTCCTGCGGCCACAGCCAGAAATAGACTTTACTCTGCAGTACGCCGTACAAATGCATTACAAGTATGAGATTCCCGCTTATGCCCAGTATGAAACCAGTGCTTGTCTTTCTTGTGACAAAACCCAAGTTCTTCAAGGGCCTTTCCACCACGCACTCCACTAAAAGAATAAAATTCTCTGGACCGCTGGGCCCGTTTAACGCTGTCTCGGTCATCCGAATTCCGCCTCATTAGCTTTTACGCAGTATGCCTCTGTCTCCGGCAATTAACGAAAACAAACCTCGCTAACGGCAGTGAACCCTTGGCGGCCTGTCCGGGCTTAAAATGTGGGATTGATAGGCAAATCTCATCTGTAAACTGACCGACTGCCAAAATACAATACCATGTCCCCGAGAAGAAAGGAAATATCTCATGCCATCTAAAGTCCGCCGCCATGGTCTAGATAGCTAGCTAGAGACTTCTACAGAGTACTGAAATCCTTATCAATGCCATTTCATGATTTGTTTAGGGCACAGAGAACCCTAATGGACCCTACCAGCGGCTCAGATGCCTAGTAAGGTCTAGCTTCAAAACGTACTGATCTAAGCCTGACCATCTGGGGATACTGTTCATGTGTTCAAGTTTTACATCTTGCTTCTCTCAGTAAGAAGGGGAGGGGGGGCTAATTTCGTAGTAAAAAATGCCTAGTATGATGGTATAATTCTGGGGCTTCTTCTTCCAGTAGTCGAAACAAGCTAAAAATGAGTTATCCAGTATAATTAGACAAAATAAAGCCCGCTTAGAATACGAAAATATACTACGTAGTAAACGCCATAAGAGGGCGCAAAAGAGCTGTCAGAAAAGAATACACTACTATTACTAGTACTAGTACTAGAAGTATAGTGACAATTTACGGAGACGACTCCCGTTTCTGGTATGCCAAAGATACGATATCACAGTCTGCTAAATAGAAGCGCTACCATACGCAACACAACATACCAACGCCACCCCAAACCGGCCTAGTCACGTCGTACCTGCGAGGGCTTGGACACCTAAGCGACCTGTCGCTAATGTTAGCTCCGGCTAAGGCGCCCCGACAGCTCAGCGAGTGGCCTTGAGTTACTTACGATGGTTTATCAGAATAGCCAATTGCATGCGGCTAATATAAAACGGGAAGCGCCTTGTGAGAAACGTGACTGGTGCACTGAAAACACAGAGGGTATGTATGAGTCGAGAGGGGCACTTGCTTGACCCTGGCTGTCTAGGCTACATGGGTTAGAGCCCCGTGTTAGACCGCTTAGATAGAGAGACTGACAATGGCGTATATAGCAATGGAGTCGGTCGGAAAGGCGGGCTCTTCGGTGGGCTAGGATTTGTCGATGGGATGGTTGATCGGGAGAGGGATCCGCTTTTGACCTCCACCTAAAGAGGTAGAAAGATAGAAACAGACAAAAACAAAGGGATGGCAAATAAGAATGATTATTGTATAAAAGTTAGCGAGATTGATATAAGATAGAGTACTTAGATTATCAGATTTATCATTTCCGATGATATCATGGTAAGGTGCCAAGTTCAAGATAACTTCTAACTAGAGCTGCTCTCCATTCAGCATATGCTATCATCAGCTAGTCTTCGCTTTCATATCTACTGCTATATGGCTTCATTACTACAAAAGCTTTATTTCTAATAGCAATGCAATATATTTATACTAAAACTCTATTATTAGGCATCACCAAAATTAAGAGGGTACTATCAAAAGACTATGTAGAGATAAACAATAAGCCTACAAGATCAGTGACTCTGCTTCTCGCTAAAGAATAAAATAGCGACTAGACTAGTTTTTGTTAACGTTGAGCCGGGAGTCTGCAAGCTAATCTTTTAGTTGACCGCTCCTCTTGAAAACGTTGTCATCTTACGTTCTGTGTAACATCCTTCCTACACACTCATCCTATTTCGGCTCATAGCTTAGTGTTAGCGGCCAGTTGTGTCTTTAGAAACCTGTCTCCTGATTCGTCTAACTACTAATCAATCTCCATACTATATCCGGACATGTCGTACGGTAAGTAAATCTGGGTAAATATATCGTTCAAGCAAATATCTGTTTTAGGTTTGGTTACAGTCACTCGCTTGTACTTTTACTCATCTTTAGACTAATACTATACAGGTATGTGCCTATCACTTGTGCTACAATTTCCATTGTAAAGACCCTTAATTATGCAGGCACGCAGATAGTCCCCATGCAGATCGAAACAACCAGGCTTTATCGGCTATAATATATCTTATACTAAGAGGGCCTCAATTATGGGCTCTGGGTCAAGGTGTGCGTTAGTGGTAAATTAGTCAGGGCTTAGTTGTCTGACAAAACCCTAACGGTTCTTACAGAGCCACTTCTTCATTGTTCTATTCTAGACTGAACCACCTGTTTGCGAGGCACAACCCTGAAAAACTTGAAGCACAACCTAGGAGATCCTTCATACAATTCACTTTCCAATACTCTACATGGCCTTTACTACAGGCGTTATATGTTTCTACAGCTTCTCAGTCATAACGAAGCTTTTGGAGTTGCAGGTAGACATGGCTACAGGCCTGCGTGCTTATTTCTTTCTATTTACTGACCTATATAGCCAATACACCGATGAACAAAGTACTAGTGGAGAAAACGAAAAAAAAACTCGTTAGTCCGACAAACCCTAGGAGACTTTGCTGACCACGCTTGGTTAGAACTTCCGACGCATGTGACAACTAGAATAAAGCGCATCGAGTGCTGGAATAGCCCAGCCAACTGTCTCTTTTGTCACAGAGCTAAACGCTAGACAGCATGTTACTAGCATTTGTTCACTGAGGCTAAAGCTTCCTTCATTCTGTTAAGTGGCTCATCAGAGCAGCCAGTCTGACAGATTGGGCACACACACACCCACGCACACAAACAAATCTCTGTAACGCATTTGTCTACAGGGCTATGTCAACCCTCTACTGCACTAAAGAGAGGGCTGGACCGCCTGTGCTGCAGGGCATAAGGATAGTCACACTCCCAGTAACAGATGGACCAACTTCATCAGAAGTACCAAATACTTTATAACTTTGTCACAATAATCAAACGGCGAGTACCAGTGTAGTTTTGTTTACATGTATACACAAACTTCAACGCTCGCACAGTGCCACACTCTACCACAACAATTGCTCCTCACTTTTGTCGGTGTCGGCGGAGCAAAGAAAGACAGCAAATATCCATCCATCTATCCAGTAATTCATCACAACGAATCCATTGGCGCGGCAGCAGGATTTTATTGCTGCTAAATTTTCCCGCTTGTTACCATGATCGCGCTTCATTTACTCTTACCCCGCTCATTTTCGTGACATGTACTCTGGCATTCAAGGTCACCCTCATTTGTGCATTTGACTTGAGGTGGGATTATGAGCTGAGGGCTTGCGTAGTCATTGCTATCCTTCTGTGTTGTCCTTCTCAGGATTCTCTGCGCAGTCAGCCTACATGCTCCAATTGTGTCTTGACTACCGAGGCCCCCCCCCCCCCCCCCC
>LKBB01000010.1:178742-201197 GCA_001513885.1 Thielaviopsis musarum
CCCCCCCAGCCCCTCGTCATTCGTAAGCAAGTGGACTTGTTTTTCAGCTCAGTTAGTTGGCTCGCCGACACTAGATATCGTATTTGAGTTGCAACAAGAGACTTCAGTTATTCACTGTTGTATTTACAAAACAGTGTATAGGGCGTATTGTAGGTAGTGAAGTCAGTGAGCCGAAGCCGTTTGAATTTCTTACATGATCAGACAAGGACACAATTGAGCGACAATGCTGTAGGTTTCAAGGGTTTATCATGTACAGCACCTGATACAACGGCCAAAAGTCCCAGAGGGGTTTACTGTACAGCAATGTACAGTTGGTTTCGTTTCTTACACAAAATAAATCATTTCAACCCTCCCAGGTCTCTTGTATAGTGACGCGCTGGGAAGTTACTAAGAGTAATGAAAACATTACCTTTGGAATATTGTCACCTACATAAGACCTCGTGCAAGACCATAGCAGAAACCCGATATTTCATTGCCCAAGATATATAGATTATAATATTATATGATGAGGTTTTTTTTATCGATGTGAATAATAACAGGAGTAATGCCACAATGAAACGTAGCCCCTTAATAATGAATAGAACTCAACAAATATAAGTCTAACATAGATATAATGGAGAATTACCTGTTTTCCTATCAGTCTAGTTTCAATGTGTTTCTCGTCCACATTACCCATCGAAGATATTATTAAAGATTGGGGCTGTGACGAGTGGCATGCGTCTAGATCCTATACTGCAGTACAGGATATAAGAAGCCTTTATCTTGATACTTGAATTAGTTGTGCTAGTCTCCCTTCTGGACGTGGAAGCTTTGAACTTAACCAGCACAAGGCAGTTGATTTAATTTGCGCTAACAGACCATACTGTAGCAGCTTTGAATTTTGTACTCCGTACTTCCAACTAAGTTATGCCGACGGATTGTCCAAGGATTGGATGAACAACCTAGGGTTACGCACACTTCACTTCCTACGGCCCGAATCACGCGCAATTGTGCTCGGATAATAGGGCCCACATTATTCTGGCACCGGAGATAATTATGATGGGCCGGTGGCATATAGAAATATGTTTAGTAATCTTTGTGTTGGGAGAATTGAAGAAACGCAAAGGAAAAGAAACAAGGAAAACAACTAAAGATGTCCAAGATGTGAAAAGAGTAAACCACCGGAAATAGCAACAATTGGGGTATGGCAGGGTTCTGAAAAAGGACAGTTGACGGGGTTCGCTGCCAATTTTGTGATTTACACATGCAATTAATCTGCTTCGTCTGCCAAAGCATGTGGCTTCAATAACACCACCTTGTCATTATTTTTCAACTCCTTATGTTTTCGTCCCCCTTAAGTTTGTTTCCCTTTCGTCTAACTGCCGAAGGAGCGACTTGCCACCTAACATGGGCGATCGATTACCGAAGAAATATTTTGTCTGGCGAATAGGAGAAAACAGGGTGGGCGGGCAGCATTGGTCTGACAAGCTTTTTTTTAAACGGTGTAAAGAGAAAGGAGATTGGTGAAAGTTAGACCTACTCCATAGCTTCAAGATGACGTGACAGGCCACAAGAACCAATCAGAAGCAAACACCACTCTCTACTCCGTAGTACGGAGTACAAGGGAGCTCGCACCGAACTTTTCCCATACTTGTTAATTAAAACAAATAACGTCCGTGAACAAAAACTGACAGAAACGCACGGCTAAAATAAAAGCATATAAAAGACAAGAAAAAAGGTATAAAAAATTAAATGGCATCAACTAATATTAGTTGATTTTTGCTATACTTCTACTAGCGGCATCATGAATCTAGGCAAGGTGGCATATACCTTTTGTTTGCTTAAAATCAAACACCAAGTTTTTAGAAAGATACTCAATTTCTTTAGGTAGGTCAACAGCTAGAAGTCTGTCTTTTCCCTTTGGCACACTAAGCAAAACAAGAACTATATTCTTGGTTGTTAGGCAGTTAGTTGTATCTATAGCTCGAAGGTATGAAAAAAAAAAAAAAAAAAAAAAAAAAAAAAGAGTTATGCTGCCGCTTTAATATTCGGAGGAGGCCGTGACGCTTTTTGCGTTTGTACAATCAAGTCATACATCCTTCCATGCGGGGCTGAGTCTCCGCCTTTGGAAGAGTTTTAATACTAATCACTACTAATAATTGGATTGGACAGAATTATAAGCCTCTCCAAAATAAACTTGGAGACTCACGATATGTATAAAAGACATGAAAGAAAAAAAGAATCGACCAAGCAGGGACTCGAACCCTGAGCCTTTGCCAAGCTGGTGAAACAGACCGGAAGACAACGCGCTACCATTGCGCCACTCAGCCCAGTATGAAAAACTCGATATAAAGTTGCTAGTAATCTATCATTATAGACCCTAATAAATTACCTGCGCGCCAAAATTTCCCCGCCCAGTACCTAATCTGGCGTTGGATATCCTAATACAACTCGAAATATAGGTCGACGATACATAAATCAATCAATTAATGCCTGCACGCCCAGTGCCGTCTGTAATCTAACAAGCCTCGGCAGACTCTACAAATATCCCGTGTGTTCTTAGCGCCTATGTTCCCCTACCAACAAATAAACGTCTGACAGTGTTTTCTATGTCTTGGTTTATCTGCCCGACAGACACTGCGGGACAACACGGCCCATTCCTGATCCAGCTTTGATGTGGGTGGAACTTGTTCGGTAAAGACCGTTCTTTTTGCAGTGTTGCATGAGAGAAGTATGCGTGTCTGATAGCGTGCATGAAGAATACCACAGAAAGTCTGGGAAAATGTGAAATCAGAGCAAATTTCATTATCTACCGTCTTTCTACGGACCGCTGTCGGCTGACATAAAAAAGGGTTTGAGGGATTACTTCTCTTGGTATAAAGAAACGTCGATTTTTAATGTAGCGTGGAAGAGAAAACTTTGTCAATGAATCAGTAACCTGAAAATGGGTCATATTTTAGTTGAAGGCTTTGTGTAACCCGATCAGTCGCCCATTCCAGCCCGAATCCTTGTGAAGCAAAATGCTATTGTGTACAAAAGTGCACTAGCGTAAGTTGGTGATAAGTTCGTTGCTAGGGTTAGACACCGACCTCCATGGATTATGCATTGCACCAGTAGCAACCTCATAATATTTGAAAGCAATGATAAATATATAAGTGAATCATTGACTTAGTTGATCAAACTCTAGTATTAGAAGCAGAACAGACTCCGTCGGTTTATTCAACTGTATCTAGGTTCGCCTAGTCTTGTTCAGGTCTTATAACGAAAAGTCGTAAAGTATGGTTGTTTGACCGCTAGAGAGATATATGCGTTGACATAGTTATATTTCATACAGTTGGTACGTGGCATCCTGAGAATAACTTTAGCAACTGCCAAGATCTTAAGATGATCTACGGTTACACACGTTCGCCGCAACCATGAACGCTCTACTAGTTATTTTGGCACTAGTCTCACTTAGACTTAATAATAGACAGCAGGAAAAATTCAGTATCTGTGCGAACTTTCTATTTCATGTGCGCTTCATTTTGCATGTTACTCTAGAAGCCTCTAAATAAGCAAGAACACCTAAAAAACTCTATATAGGATAAAAAACAAACCCCCGAAATCAAAACCAGATCATAATCATATGCCGGAGTAAGAGTGCATCGACATCGTACCTTACAGATAATATTTAACTTGAATAAGTGGATGAAAATCAGATGCTCGACCACACACCCAACACCATAGCCGCTGCTACCAAGGCCCCGGATGGCGCAAAGTGGGGAGCGAGACTAGACGAGCTCTCAGGGTCAATGTTTGTTGCAGAACCGCCGAGATACCACGAACCAATGTCGGTCAGTGAGCCGGCCCTGTTCAGAAAGGCTGCGTTGGGGCCAACGTTGCTGCTTTGAGAGCGGAAAGCACCAAAATACGAGTATCTGTCGATACTAGTGTTGTTGTCAAGCCAGGGAATGGCGGTGTTGTAAAAGTCCAGAGTGGCCTGCAGATCCTGATGGGCATAAGCGAACTCAGTGACCCAGATCTTAGTTGTAGGCCAGCTGAAGGGTAGGACAGATGTTAGTTAAAATTAATTGTTTAATGTCGTACAAGGGCTAGGTATGGGCCAGACATGTACTATCGGGCCAAGTAAAGGGACTTACATTGATAGACGCTCATTGATATGGCTCTCCAGACCAGCAAAGTTATCATACCAATGGACAGGCATGAAGTCAAAGGTGCAGTTGGTCGTGTGCGTTGTGTTACTGATGAGTGCCGAGCAGTTCCCCAGAAACTCTTTGGTCCAGGTAAGACCGTACGGCTGACCAGTGCAGGCGGGCAGACCGACTTTGATGCCGAGCTTCTGCAAGGGAATCATGTTTGCGATCCATCCGCGAGCACCGGCTTTAGGGGATACACCACTACCGCCATTGACAGAAGCATCGGGCTCATTATACGAAAGCACATGAGTGATGTTGATTTGTCTGTCGTGAACAAGTGAGAGGACATTTTGGTAGAAGGAATCAGACTCGGGGTCGGATGAGTTCAGGCCCCACATCATGGGCACGAACTCAAACGACGACTGAGCAACGTTGGCATAGACCGGCGATGGTGCTGATTCGTAGTTGTAATACCATGTCAAATCGGAGCCCTGCTGAACCCAAATCTGGTTGTCTTGGGGGTATGTTGAGTTGGGCACAAAAACAAGGCCTCGATTCGGTGGACCACTGCCATCAGCCATGGCAATGCCGATGCCCAGGAAGAAAAGGGCGGTAAACTTGATCATTTTGAAGGAGGAACCAGTGAATTATAGTTTATAGGGGTATGCGTATGATGCAGTAATGGCCGTTATATAAAATTGTAAACACCGTGAGGTAAAATGATTGTCGGATAGTTAAAACCGCTAGTAGTAGTACTACTACTAGAACGAAAGCAAAGAGAAGAATAAAGCTGAATTAATGTGTAATTTGAGCCGATGATATGTCAAGTAGAAAACAAATTCGATATTCCGATTTCGAGGGGCTAGTACTCTCAATACCGGCTACTTAAGAGGCCCTGAAATACGACGTGATGCGAATCGGCAAGGAACAAACAACGGTGTTGCATAAGCCCACGGCGATGGGTCATGTAAATATTATTTGAGGTAAGAAGTTAGTGCAGGCGGAATAGAATGCAAAAGGCTGGAAAAAAAAGCTCGAGACAAGAGAAAAAAGTGAAAAGAAAAGAAGAAAAGATCAAATAGCGATAGTGCAACCTTTAATACCCAGCAAAGAAATACTACTACCGGTAGGTAATCACAAAAAGCTATAAAATAAGTAAATGGAACAAAAGAAAACAAACGTAGGCGATTGTGATTATTCTCGGAAGGGGCTAAGCAAGCGAGACGAGCCAAGAAAGGCACGCAAAAGCCAACAGAAAGAGAAGCATAAAAAGGCAGTCATTATCAGCAATAAATACGTACTCAAATACCAGACTGGCCATTTTGGGGTTTCGGGCGCAGCGGAGGGCTCTTTAGTCGCCGAAAGAAAACGAGCAAGCGATTTGGCATAACAGAGAAAACGGGGAAGTCATCCGGCCCACTGAAATGCGAGCTTGGGTTTTCTTTTTTCTTTTTTTTTTCTTTTCGTCTTCTTGGCTTGTTTGTGATGCGAAATCCTCAACGCGTATTGTAAACTTGCCTCCTTTGTATATATAAAAAAGAAAACAGCCATTGCTGACGCCAGGTTAAAGGACAAAAGGAGAATGCAAAGACCAACACACTGAAGTGGCACAGGGATGATGGCGTACTTTTCCAGCTTAGTAGTTTTTTTGAGCAAGAAATCGATGCATAGTAACTTTAGGACAAATAACTGTCTTGGAGTACATAACTCCATACCCTATATACTCAAATTATGTCCGGCAAAAACCATTTGAAAGTTCCTGATAATTCACATTAGCTTGTTACAAACGTGCAAATCCCCCAGCACCAGCGCGAGACAAAATAAATTAACCCAGGTTGGCGGTAATACTGTGGGATAATTAACTTCAAACATACCCAGAAAACTCCAAACGAGAGCTTGACATAGTCAGTGCGATAACGAACTCCCGGGTCGGTTCTACTGTGTCAGTCATTTAGTATTCGTACCCCCTATAAATGTCGGATGAAGGTTTTGTTTTGAAAGCCAAGACAATAATTTTGGCTGTTTTTCCTTGGCCCGGGCTGAGCAACGCCCTATTGCCAATGAGGCAAGCACACCTCACGTCAGATTTGACAGATAATTTACCGTCTACACAATTTATTCTACGTCGTTCCGGGTGCCCACTTGGCGGCTCGCAGGTGCTTCGCTTCGGATTACTGGTATGCAGGCTTCACCAAAGTGGATGGCATACTTACTTACTTCAGTAAGTACTTCAGTAACAAGATCATATTATTCATACTGACCGTTTTTTTGCCAGCTGTCAAACTTCTTCGATTCGTTCAAGTAAGTAAGTAGGTAGTACTGAAGTATATACTGATCTCACAAAACTCAAATGCAACTATATCCGCCCCATTGGAAGCTTCCCTTTAAGCGGACTAGCCAGCGACAGCCCTGCATTTAAACGCCATTCATAGGGGGCAAAAGCACATGTCATACTGCTGTGTAGAATAGACATCCCGGAATTAAGCCTCTTGTCGTCCGTTTTCCAGGGCGGGGGCTACAGACGAGCGTGTATCTACAGCCACACAATGCATCTCACTATTAGTAGCAAAGCTAGAGAGTATTGCTGCACAAGCCTTGTTTTATCGTCTTCTCCTTCAGTTAATTAGTACTAATCATTCCATTGTCACTTCAAATGTTCTGTCCAATGGACGGGTATTCTAGGGGGGCGGGGAACGTGGGCTAGGTTAATGACGCCGTTTGTAGACATTTTATTCCCAGGTACAGGAACGGGTAGTATGTGCCACGTAAACTAGGAAATGACTTGAGTGCGTACGTTCAACTTCTATTTTATACTTGGAGTTGTACTCTGCAGCTTTCAACTGAGTACAAGTGGAACTAAACCTTTGAGCTAGACTTAGCTGGGCTAGGCTGAGTTTTGAGCAGACCTGCATAATATCTCAAATCTCCCTTTCTCAGCCAATTTACTAGTATCAGTACACTAAACCTGATGTAGCTTTGGCGGCATGTGCGGTGTAGACGAGCGAAACGGGTTTTTGTCGGTACTTGTAGTGGCTGTTTTGGCTAAGAAAAGACGGCAAATGCGGAATCCTCGGCTTCGTATCACAGCAGGCGACTTGCATGTGGAATCATTTTAAGTACTGCTCTCCGTTGGCTTGTAATTTTTTTTCTTTTCTATTTCTTTTCATTTTTCATGGCGAATCTTGGCAAAGCTCGGCAGAGTGATGTGTCGCGAGGATGAAAGAGGAGGAAATACGGAGTACAGAAATAAGAAAATAAAAATAATAAAACGCCAAAGAAAATAAATAGCAAAGAGATTCAACAAAACATCGAAATCAGTATCGCTATAGATTTTTCATGCTTTGTGATAATGTGTGCTATCTGCTAGCCGTGAATTGCCAGTTAATTTCATCATTTACGTTTCTCCCTCAAATTCCATCAATGAAGAAATATTGTAGATTGTAGTTCCACGTCTAAAGAATTGGGTTGATCTAGGATCTCAAGCATAAACCACACATCAATGGTTCTGTAATGAAAAACAAAGAGCCAATGATTTTGCCTGTATGTTACTTTACCTGTATGTCACTCAACATTATGCCTAACTTTGTTCACTCGTCAACGTCATTTTCTTGTGCTGATGCACCACAAAGACTTCCGGAGGATTTCAACCATGTAGAACTTGTCTGGCCTGAACTCGAATGTAACGCTGCAGTCCTTGCCTTGCTTGATTGACCCGCTCAGATGCCAGCTAGAAAGCGAGACGCCGGGCTTTTTTAGTTGAAGAAGCTGTAGCAGAACAGGCTGGCTATCTGATGTTTATTTGTCCCGCACGGCAGTAGCTTTGGCATAGGCTCTTTGTTTGCATGCGTGTTTCTTTTGCAGCATGTTATTGGATTGGGCGGCCTTTTGTGGCTACGTCACTGATTGTACGGATATCTCGTGGAACATAAAATATTTACACGCCATGATTTTGAAATTGGTTTTAGTGTGACCAATCATTTTTCTCACATTTCCAAGTGTCATACGCATGTACACATTAGTTTGCCTGCACATTCGGCATGCAAAATATAAAGTACTTAAGTCAGACAAGCTGTTGGTGTCAAGCGAAAGCAACGAGTGGATGCGATAATGTTGCATATCGTTAGGATCGAGTTTAACGCAAAGTGGCCAGTACCTATTCACACCAAATCAAAACATAACTTTTGTTTATATGTCCCAACCATGATTGCCATGCTTCTCTCATCTGGGTGCTGTATGTGAAACATATCTACAACCACAGCTTTTACTATTCGCTCTTGTTATGAAGCCGCTAAGTTTAAGACATACGTAGTCTACACTAGGTAGAATAATGTTCTCAATTATGTCTATAAAGAATAAGTCGTGCTATACTATCAAGCTCCAGATCCAGTAACGAGATGAGATATTTGCCATCTACCATTGTAATTCCTTGATCAAGTAGTCAACTACAACAACTAAATAAAAGTAATAAGATTTCAAGTGGTACGTCATGGGTAATTTCATCAGAAAAAGTCTACCTAGAAAATAATGACCGCCATCAATCACCAGCTGCGAGCACATTAGTCACAAGACCATGTATCGTTCTGCGGATCGAATGGCACTAATGGTACTATAATAATAGTAGCGTTACGTAGAAGCGTTATCTTGTACTTGCTGTTCCAGACACTAGCGACTAGTACACCATAGAGCAAGTCCACTTGGAATACTGTGACAAGGGGCCAACTTGGCGAAAAAGACTAGTAGTAAGTGCATTCTAGCTTGGTGTGGAGAAAGTAAACCAAGCGCCCTTCAATACAGCTTTAATATGTCTCGCTTGGTTCGTTCCCTCGGATATAGATATACTTTTCTCGGCGTTATTCTTTGCCTTGAGCTGTAGGGGCTGTGATTTCAAAAAGGGCCACTCCAAAACATTATGGGATAGCACATGCCAATGACGTAAGAGGACAGGTATAAAATATATCACTCTATATTACTTCATATACTACTATGACGGCACAATTCAGACAGTTGAAAGCAGTGTGGCCTTTCTCACGCTTGACATCAGACGCTCTTGAATGCGCTTCCATACCAACAAAACTGTATCCTCAATGACCGTCCCGTCTTAACATTCTTTATTCCTCGCACACTTCGCGTAAGAGTGCAGATGGTACCCTTTCTAGATTCCCTATCTACTATCCCGGCCCCTCTTTCTACTTCATAAGGACAATGTCTCCCTGTCCGAAATTACCAATTCCTACGCCGTACGCTAGAAGCATTCCAGTGTTATCATATGTGACCTTGTATATGTACTCATCGACAACGTCAAAAGAGCTCTTTAGCCAGGGGAAACATGGGACAAATAAACAAAGTCACATACTGGCTTGGGCCAAGGTTGGCATCTAGAGGACTCTTATTTGATGGATTCAACAATGAGTTCCATTTGACCCAGCCATCATCGTCCTAGTTCAAGACTAGCCTGCTATAAAATAGTATATCTCTTGGAATAGGTATGGAATGTACTCTATCACAACTTTCTTAACGGTGTATAGGTGCATTTTACTCTTATATTGATATTAATGTGTTCAACGTCTACTTGGGCGCTTCTTGGGCGCAAACAATTCCAGACGGGACACTAGATGTGAGCAAAGCCCCTACATTAGTCTACTGGCAACACAACAAGTATGGAGGGCCTAAAGAGCCCTAGATGGAAATCTGTGACGTGCCTCCGTGTCATCAATGTCCTTTAAAAAGATCAGGGGAAAAAGAAGGGGAAAAAAAAAGGAAAATAAAATAAAAGGAGTAACCTAGTGATCTACCAAAATTCCCCCGCGCTCGAAGCCCTTCCCCCCTGCCATCTATAGTTGTCATTATGCTGGCTAGAAAAAGAATTATGAAATGACAAAGAAAGAAAAAAGAAGTAATACGTTAGGTAGCTGTGTGTCAGTCCCGCTGGGAGACAGTTAAACATAGTTGACAGAGTAAACTACCCGCTGTTGGTTTAGGTTGGGATCTCGAGCTGGACGCTATAAATAAGAGAAAAGATAAAATATGAAAGAAGATAGAGCAAAAGGAGCTACGACGGCAGCCTGAGATAGTTGGCTACTTCAGCCTTAACTGAATTCCAGTGTTGTCCTTTTGTGCCATGCCAGACTCTTGTATGTATGCTTTCAACTTTGAATTCCTTTGTTTTGAGATTTGATCTTATACGGGTGGATATTACGATTCCTCTGAACCTTAGGGTTATCTTTTTTTTTTGAGAAAATATTACTACTTAGGCCCAGATTGCTGAGATATTATCGAACATCATAGCAACGATGGTCTAGCGGTTAGGATCTTCGCCTTCCAAGCGAAGGGTCCGGGTTCGACTCCCGGTCGTTGCACTCTTCTTTCTTTTTGCATCATGAATATAGTAATTCATGACAGCCCGCCAGCGTGTTACAAATATCGTGATGAGGCATTTGCGTGTTCTTCGCATCCAGAACAAGCATTAAACACCTGTAGGAAACATCGTCGTTTGTCGTTATAATGCCTTACCTTTTCAGGCACCTCCTGACTGCTCTTTTGCGGTAACAATTCAAAGATTTTGCCGGATTTGGGTACTGTACCATATTTTGCTCTGAAGCTCGTACATTGACTTTAGTCATTTGCTGGACATCTAGACCGGATAAAGGCGGGAGCCGCGATAGTAAGAATTAGAGGCTATAGAACAAGCAGTAGTGAGAATTTAGACAGGGAAGTTAGCACTGGGCTCAAATTCAAGCTTCCCTTAACTGGGCTTTTTTTCCTCTTTAGTTTTTCACTAGCTCCTTCAATCAAACGGGGTGGAACAAGACTCGTGTAACGAGATTCCAACCAAGATGCTGTAGCTGTAGCTTGTAAAAGTACAGCACATGTATCCACAGCCGCACTTGTAAGAGCGGTACACAAAGTGAAAGTAAACTCAGGTAAGAAAATATGAAGCCATAGTTTACCAGTAGTAGATAAACGGCTACTGGGAGGGAATATCAGAAACTGAGACACTGTGACATATGGATACCCTTCGGACCGACTAAGGAAAGCGATTCACTTTAAGGATAAAACAAAACCAAAGGGTGATTTACAAGCCATGATTTGATGCTCTATAATTCTAAAGTCTATTAAGCCACTGATTACCATTTCCAGCCCGACAGCCCAATTCCGGCTGACGCATGTTGTCGTGTAGTACCAAAAGAAGCAAAACCCGGCACTGGTCCTACTCATAACATGGGCAATAGAAAAGAAATAGCCCGAGAATTAGGCGAGAGAAATTGAATATTGAAATGAACACAAACCGGACAACATCACAGAAAATGAGAGGCTGTGGTAGGTATAAGAGAGCAACACGGCATGTCAAAACCAAGGCGATATAAGAAAAATAGAGAGGGGACCACGTGGATGTGAATAGGGGCGGGTGTGAGAAAAAAAGAAGAATAAGAATAGAAGGCGTCATATGATAGTTATTTTCATCTGTTTGGTTTAATTGACAAGGTGTCAGTTTCGTAGGCCAGTGGTTAGAAGAACAGAAAGAAATAATCGATGCTAGTACTACTAGTTGTGGCGTTGATAGAGAGTAATGTTTAGGCCACGAATGACCATCGTGCGTTTGCCATGTAGAACGCGCAGTGAGTAGCTTAGAGAGGGAGGAGTTATTGAGGAAAACTTACGGTGAGTGCCCTGATATAGTGTAATGAAGCTGACTGATTTGACTTGAAATGATCTAGGCTATTCACCCCAGGTAATATCGGGCCCGAGAATGAAAATGGTTAAGAGGGACGACCAAAAAAGGGTGTAAGAGAACATGAAAAGAAATGGTGCGCCCCTAACTTCCAAATATTACTATATAAAAGCAGACAGGACGTTATAATGAAGTTGTGCTTGGAGACAATTCAGCGGTGTTTTCTATACATTAGCTCAAGATGAAAAACGCAAGAGGCCGAAACCCTTTCGACGTAGCCACTAGGTCTCTCGGTGTTTTAGACACTAATACGAGGATGGCTAGGAAGAAATGGAAGGGTGGAAGATGGGCTTGACGTGTGAGTAGCTGATCGGCGTCAAAAAATGTCGAGCAGATAAGAAAAAAAACCGTAACAAGTAACCCATTAGTTGTCAGGGAAACATTTCGGGAAAACAACAAGAGAAACAGAGAAAAAAGGGCTACTACAACAAACCAAAATGGAATGGGTGAGATAAAGGCGTTGTAACCTCCCCGGATAGCAGTACGCGTAGCATAATAATAAAGATGCGTCCACAGCCGGAATCCAAGACATACAAAAATGCCTTCGTGTATTGCACTACATTTTACTTTTGGAATGGCCGACTTTGTTGGCCAGTTGGTTTGGACATAGATATAATAATATAGTAGATAGCAGTATAAGCAGTATTTAGTACTACGGAGTAGGTAGAATCCTTTTGCGAAAGGCTCGTCATAATTTAGTACGGTATTATGTCAAGAAACACAGAGCGATATAAAAGAAGCACCACAACTATATATAACAAAGGAATGGAAATACTGCATCCGCAGCAAACCTCCGTAAAGCACCAACATACGAATCCCCACAAGACAACAAGAAGAAAGCAGAGAGACACTGTGAAGCCGCACAGACAAACAAAATGCCTCCCTCCCCTATACAGAGGTTCAAAAGACGATAGATAACCAAAGAGCTTGAATTAGAAAGCGGCGGATATCGAATTAGTACTAGTGTACGCCTCATAATTCATGGTTTCATGCTTGGTGAGTTTTCAAACGGCGAAGGTGGCAGGACCTTTGGGCGTTTGCAGAGATATGGCAGCAATTTGTTGAAAAGATAGCAGGTAAGGTCGGATAGCGTGAGTAGGGGTGGGGTATCAGGGAGTGTGAAGAAGTGGGTGTAGTAGTGGTTGATTGGATGGTAGGAAGGGGGAAGGGGGGGGGGGGGAATTGTAAACCTTTGGTCGTATTGGAGCAGATGTGACTTAAAGCTGCGTGGAGTTAATGGGGTATAAGCTACAGAGAGGGCACGATTTATGTTTTCTTTTAGCCTTGAGTTGACTTGCCTTGTTGTTCTCAGGTGCTTCGCTGTGCTGGGTGAAGTGGGTTGTGTTTGTGTTTGTGTTTGTGTCTGTGGTTGTGGCTGTGGTTATGTCTCACCCCCTATCTTCACCGCTATATTCTGGGTATTCATATTCAGGCCTTCTGATGACCATCGGCGCCTCATTTTGGGAAAGCAGGGGAGGGTGCGTAGGGAATATCTGTGTTATATACACCAGTGGACTGACAAGAACAATTGAAACCACTTGTTCTGGCTAGCTTTTAATGCACAGTCATCAGGGTATAACTTTAGACCAGCATAGAACAATCTGGGCTTAGAACATATTATATTTTATAACGTTTTGTCGCATTCCGTATAACTGCCACTATGTCTTGTATCTGTAGCTGAGACGTGCAAGAGGGTTCCTACATGTAAACTGGTTCTCTTGCTATCAAGCCAGAGACAGCCCAGTGTATCCTCAAGTTTGTGCGAGCTGTACTTACAGTAGTATAGAGGTTCTCGTCTCAACAGCACAGAAAAAAACCCCAAGGCCTATACAAGCCAATTAAACTTTTGGTATCTCGGGCGACTGATCGACCAGTCCTGTATCGTCTCGTTTCAGTTTTGAAAATAAGTTTCTGCTAGGTTTTCCAGGTGTTGAAACATTATATTGAATTCGGAATAAGGCGACTGAGCTAATCCGTAAGCTGATTTACTTGTTTGGGATTTCATTTTCTGCTAGTAGCTACGTGAATAGAAATGGAAACCAGAGTATTTCTGAGGAGGGTTGTACCAGCAAGGCACATCTGTATTCATGCTTGTCTTATGGATATACGTCTACAACTGTTTGTTTGCGCTTTGAGTAATCATCGAAGCTACGAGTAACGATCACCATAGCGGTAATAGGAAGTCGAGTTGACACGAAACCAGCTAGCCGGTCTCATTTCTCTACTATCGCCGCCATATTAATATGATAGTCGGCGAGCGACAAAATGCACATAGCAGTAAAAGGCGTGGCCAACTTGGAAGATGACTATATCAGGTTGCCATAGCATAACAACTAGAGGCACTCTGGCATATCTTTAATAAACGCGGATATAGTGACATGTCGGCACGGACAGAGCGACGGGGGCCCGGGCCAAGACATTGACAAAATCCTCGGAACTCGCACGTATCTACATAGCAGGGCAGCGCAGCGCCTTTCTGATGCAGCCACCAAGCATTATAGCTATTGGCCTCTCGGGGCTGAACAATGCAGTGTGAATTTTGGTCAAGCACAGAGGTGGCTGGCTAGCCTGGGGCGGAAGGAGAAGCCCGCTCGCTACTAAATACTCGACTTGGGCAAACAGAAAAGCAGAATCGAAACAAAAATCTCCACGGAAAATAGGCTCAGCGACCAGGGGAGACATAGAAAAAGCAATGGCAGTGGCCTCAGAGCCCAGCATTGTATGTACCTTGTGCTTTGAGATTAGACAGATGTCTGAGATACATGCTTTTGTGTTGCCAATATTGGTACGCTGTGCACTGTTGGGCTGGGTTGTTTCAGTGAGGCCTGAAATCAAACTAAATCAAACGAGAAGATGAGATGAGACGCAACGAGATGAGAAACTAGGCGTCTGCGAGGGGACGTAAACACTCCAACTGTTATACCATGAATGCGTGATAGGTGCTGAGAAAATGCTTGAGCATCATGTGGATTAAAACCAAGTGATATGGTATTCAGAAAAAGGTGACAATGCAGCCCCTGCCTGTGTATTCCATAAAAGGCTCACCGGTGCAAGTGCCCAAATCAACAAAGTTAGCCTCACTAATCCCTTGCATTATTGCTACAATATGTCATGCCGTGCACCGACAGACAGACCCATAACTAAGCCATAAGAGCTACAGGAATGGCCTGCCATATTGTATGTTTATTGGTCCGGATCTCTGAGCTAGTGGCAAACATCCGCGTAGCATGGAACCGACGGTAGCCAATGATTGAACGAACATAAACAATTGCACAATAGCTGGTCTGGGAATACTTAACAGGCGGCATGTTCTTGCTGCTGCTACAAAGTGTCAGGCTCACGGACTGTCCATGGGTCTACGGCGTTGTTTATGTGTCATGGCAGGTAAGATAAGCTTCCAAAAGATGGTGAAGAGAAACCTTGTTGATATACCCTGCTGAGTTGGTATATCCTTGTGTGTGCCTCTACTTGGTGTACAAAACTTTGTGCTTTGTTGCTCTGGGCTTGTGTCTGTGCTTGTGTATATCCAGTAACTCGAGCTTAATGCGCTGTATCAGTGCTGGTCTGCACTCCGATAAAGGCTGCCGGGCCACTTCACGCCCAATCTAGTAGCATGTTACCGATAAAAATGCCTAAAGGCCTTTGATGTGCCAACGGCCAATACTACATTTTGGTACTGGATAAGCACTCTTAGTAATAGTGGCACAGCAACATTGCATACCGCCTTTACATAGAGACACGGAGCAATATACTTAGCATTATCTGCACTCAGATATACAGGCGGGTCTTTTAAGTCAACAAGAAGCCAGAACCATCGAGTCAGCGGGGAAGACAAGTACATGGCACTAGACTTTGGAGCCTTATGATCTCATTTTCTAGCCTGAATCTATCAATATCGAGCCCAAGCTTTTACTAGCCTTATTCTTGACCAGTTCAGCCGGCTCGAAGCGCCATGGCCGAACTGAGCCAGGTTCATGTACACTCTGCCAAAGAGACAGACACAAGTAGCGCGTGCACGGAGCGGGCTAAAACCTATTGAGAACCGAGCGTAAGAAACGGCCCGCCCTGGTGTGATTTAATGTGACAGCTAGGCTAGCTTCAGTAAGTGAAGCACATGCCTGTGCTCTCTACGGCGGCTTTTTATGTGAAGAATCTAGTGTGGTACGTCTGGCTGTTAGAAAACGGCGACTTATGCATTTATTGTTTGTGATAATTTTACAGCTGTAGCACTTGATATCCAAAGGGTAGTGCGGTGCTTCAGTGCCCGACAAATTCCATGGCAGATGGATGGCTGCAGCTCTCGCTTGCAGAGCCCAAAGAGGCGCTTGGTGCGATGGTACGATGGTGCCAGGGTCAGGGCAAGCCCGGGTAGAGTAAGGATCAAGGAACAAGAGACTAGGACTGGGGTTTGTAAAGGGTAGACGGCAAACAGGGGCGCATGCAAGAGGCGATGTCTGAGTATAGAAAAATTATTTTAAAAAAAAATAAGCTGCCACTAACTGCTGGAATGTTGCGGGAAGCAAGAATGGAAATCACAACGCCAAACAAAGCAAGGTTCTGAGACCTAGTGCCTAAGAATGGACAGAAAAGCTTCCAGGTGTGGTATTCTCAAGCTTTTTCCCTGGTTCAAACAGGAAGGTGACCCAGATACACTTGAAAGTGCTTGGAGACCCGAATAAGACCTTTTGCTGTACGATAGAAGTTAGAATTACCTCTTGAATGTATTCACTACAAGGTTGACCACAAAGACACTCTACTCTCACCCACATCTTGGACTTAGTTTCATCTTCTGTGACAGCAGAGCAAGTGCCGAGCACCGCATCAGAACTATGTTATGCTGTCTTCTACTGTGTCATTCCATGTCATGCAGCGACCTGCAAACCGCACCATTAATACCAACCGACTATTGTCCGCTTAGCTGCATAACCACCACCCTCAAAATGTGGTATTCGCAACTTCTGCAGTGTGTGATTCTCTCTTGCTTCCAAGTGACAAGCGGAATTATATGGCAACTAGTGGCGAGCCCGATAGGATCTGCCTCTTCAATGGTAAGTTAGCAAAGCTACAGTTGTAGCGTGTTATATTATATAGGAGTAATGCACATGTACGCACCGGATTGGAAGATAATAAAGCGGTCTGGCTTGGACCTGCTTGAATAGTCGATCTACTCCAACCAATAATTCGTGTTGCTGTGCACAGTATAAGAAAACATATATGAAGAGGGCTGGCCAAGGTTAAGGCGCAACTGATCAAAAGAAAAAACAGGATAGAAGCAAACGGGCACTTTTGGTTTCCATATTTCGGCCCTCCTTCTGTACTCCTCTTTTCATTCAGCACTACTCCGTACAAGGACCTAAGGTGCGCTGACGATTACAGCCCAGCACAGCAAGGAACGGTACAGTATCCATATACACCATAAGCAGACACAATATTCGTGTTGAACTATTTCTAAGTGCATTATGGTCCAGCTCGTTCTGGCTGAGGGGTGTGTATCTAAGCTGATACACACAGTAACTGAAAGCTAGAGATAAACTGGCTGGCCTTGGAGTTCCCGACAGGTCTATTTCTGTTAGTGGCTCCTACGTCGCAGTAAGTGGGCTGATAACGTGACTTATATCTTACGCCAGGCTATTCTTTTGTGGTTGAATAGGATCAAAGACCTGGAGCTGGTGGGACGGACCTTTTCTTTCCGGAAACTGTTGGAATGTTACCTACTATGGTCGGTCGGTTAGTTTCTGTCACTTGAAAACTTGAAAAATACTACGGAGTAGTAGTTAGGAAGTAAAAAGGTATCCATTGGGTACCCCGAGCGCTTGTAGCGACCATACGGAGTAGAACAGTAATCTCCAGAAATATGACAAACAAGGGGAGCGCCAGAAACGCCTCAACTGAAGGTCTGTTCCGAGTGCAATCTAGGGATAGAAGGATAAATACGGAGTACAACCAGCACCCGGCAAGCTTGCCAGATAACCAGAACGGCCTTTCACTTTCAAAGCCTCAAGGTTGAATAAACATATCAGTGAGTCGAATGAACTTTAAATCCAGCATCGCCAGCCTTTAAAGACCTTCAGGCGGCTATCATCGTGGTGTAAAAAAAAAAAAAAGAAAAAAAAAGCGTTGATGGCGGCGGCGCACATTCCATTCTCGCTAGCTTTCGCTGCCACCAAATCCCACTTTGTTACAGGGAGCTTTGCAACTATAAAATGCAGAATAAAGCTTTGAGGAAGAATGTGGATGGAAAAGAAGACGTCTAAAGTTGCTGGGGTTGACAAACGGAAGAGGGAAGGCGGGAAAATCGAGACACGACAGAAGAATACGGAAGCAGTTTGCTGATTATTCCACTTACTTTTGTCTTGATTTCTTTTATTTCATCCAAGAAAACACAAACAACAAAACACGACAGGAGTGGAAATTATTGATGAATTTTACAAGAGGGCATAAAATAGAAATAATACAATAAATATAGAAAAGGCCGTGGAAAGAAAAGCGACCCATATAAAAGAATGGCTGCAAAACGCCATCACGTCTCATTACGCTTGAACGTGGCACTACCGTAGGATCTGAGCTGCAAGAGTACAGGCAACAGAGTGAGAGGTAAAAAAAAATTATAAAAAAAAAGAGAAATGTCTGCCAGGGTTTGGTCCAGAAGCCGCGCAATAGTGAGCGCATGGTTTAGAGGGTTTAGAGTGGATCATGGCTAAGGCAAAGCTCGTCGCCTGTTGTGGTGGTACAGAAGATTGACGGTGTTTTTTACTGGCGTGGGAGATTTTTACTCGCTAACAACACCAGACGAAACATTGTGAACAAGAGCTAGACAAACAAAGGAATGTGAAACTTCACACTTGGTTCGGCATGGCCCTTTGGTCAAGTATTAAATCGTAGGGCCTGTGTTATTTGGCGAGAAAGCCACTGGTACTAACTTGCACGGCATTCCAGGAATGGAATTTCTGAGTTCTAAAACAGCTTCCTTCTATTGTATACTACAACACACAACACAAACACACGGGCCGCTGACTCTCTGTGTCTAGTGTTCTAAAGCGTATAGGCACCGCATAAGCACGCTGTGCACAAAATACATCTCGTATATACTCAACTACCACTTCAAAGACACTGCAAAGCCCAAGTCTTATAGAAACTACAAATCTTCAGCCCCGTACAAAAACTGTGTGCAGACGCACATGGCCCGGCACGTCATGGCACTCGCACTGCACGCCAGATCTGAGCATTGTACACAAACGCTAGCTCACTCATAAGATGAGCTCACAGCACGGAGAGTTTGTATTTGTTCCTATTTTCTTCTTTTTGCGCACGTCCCATGGCGCTCTCTCTATCGCCATGCCCGCGCCTTTGGAACGCCACACGCCATCGCCATGTTTTGGCTGGTTTCCCAACTTTGCCCTGTCGTTTCTTCCACCGCTTTTTTGCACATCTTCTTGCTATATTGCCTCTTCTGTGCGTCTTTGCTGTGATACTAGATTGTGTGCGTGTGTCTGTGTCTCTGGTTTGCACTGCACGCCACTTATTACACAACTCGCTTGTGATGTCTCGGTGAGGGTTAAATAGGGTTACGCCTCTTATTTTCCTTCCCCCGATTTCCTTGCACTTTTCTTCTTCAATAAATTGCTGAAACCCGAGTTATTATTGATCGCGTCGGTTGTTTGTCAAGACCGGAAATTACGACGACGGCCACACCACTTTTTATTGTATTTCTCTTATTTTTAATGTCTCCCTCGTAAAAGGGAGAGTAGCTTGAAACGGACATGATTTCAGTGCCTATCCTACTAAACAAGGTTTCCCGGGCACTAATCAAGGTCAAAAACAAGAAGAGCAAAAAGGAAATAAAATCCTGGGTTCCTGTCTTCCTGCATAGCGTGCTGCTTTGTGCCACCAACAAACCAACAGACTAGTAGTATAAATAAAAAGAGAAAAACCACTGTTAGTCGCCCGATTCCTGCAGCCATAAACTAGCCTTGTCCCATGCTTAAGGTCTTTTTAAAAGAAAGGCTTCGCTTACTGTGCAGCAGTTGTGCTTCTGTAGAAAAGTCCTGGCATCAAGCCTATTCTTTCGGTTTTTACAGCTAGTAGTAGCATCCCGGGAGAGGAGGGCATGCCCGTTTACCAAATGGCTTACCAGTCCTCCCAAAGAGTTCTCGCAGCTGCACCGACTATAACGCCTCCTCGGCGAGCAGAGCCACAATTATCATCTTGTTGCTTAACCATGTCGGTTTAAGATTGGCTCTATTTTGTCCCTTGAGACTTTCTGACATTGCCTTAAGGGGCTATATGTATCGAAATTCTGTATCTATTTCAATATTTCGGCTTTTTGCAGACGTTGTGAGTTTCAAGTGAGAAGGGTTAGGGTTTGCCGCTTATGTGGCTTTTTTACCTTTATTTTTGTGTCGTGCGCAGTTGGAATTTCCCTGTTCCCAGCCCTGCAGTATTCTCTTTTTCCCCGGCCACCCAATAAATAAAGCAGGAATGTGGTACGGAGTAGTATCAGGTCCATCTTTTTGCTATTATGACGTGCGTTAGTATTTTCGTCTAGGCTCAAAATGAACAAGAAAAAAGGATGCCCAGGTTTTCCTTGTCACTTGCCATGCGTCAACAGCCGAAGGCATTTACACAATAAAAGCAAAAGAAAAAAAAAGTAGCAACATTCTTCTTAGACTCTCTGCTGCCCCTAGAAAGTCGTGCTCGGCTTCTTTGTCTGAATCAAGGAATCCTGCATGAAAGCTAGATACAACCTGACCGTTTTACTTTCACTGCCACGCAAGGCAACATAAGCGTTTAAGAGTGGACCAAAACCTCACGAAGATGGGTTGTGGGGAGGCGCATTTTGATATAAGGGATACGGATATACTATCTCTTCTATCAGTCAGCTGCGGCACAACTGTAATGCGAGGATGATGATGGTCGGTCAGAATCTGCTCAAGTGCCGCTGCGCTTGTCTTCACATTGAGTGTGTGCCGCGTTGTTTTACTTTTTCTCTTCCTTACTTTTCTATGATAAGCCTCCAGCTGGCGAACGCAAGCCCTAAAAGACTGGCTGGCATCTTGAGTAAGAAAAATAAGAAAAATAGGCATGCTGATCTAGAGCAAGGCTGGGGGTCAGCCCGAACGTGCCCTGCCTTATTTTGCAAGTCATGTCTTTCCTCTCCCCGGCCTTGATTTTTTTTTCCACTCATTGTTTAGAGACCAAACAGAAAAAGAATAGAAAAAGAAACAAGAGTCAGGGAAAAGAGGAAAAATCATAAGGCCCAGGCCTCCAGCCTTCGACCTATCACATTCTGCGCCAGTATTTTTCGTACGGGTTCAGCAACGGACGTCCATACATCCATAGAACCTTGGTGGTCGGCAGATGGATGTACGTTCTTCTGATTTACTGGCGTATTCTTACGTGCAGTGCCTCCCTTGCTAGAGGGCCACTGGGGCGTGATCTGAGGCTAAGCTGGCTTGACCTTGCTTCTGCCAGTCTCCTATCAAGGGAATAACTCTTTGAAAGAAGCGGCACACGGCCTAAAGTGATCCCCGATGGAGAAGAAGAAGAAGCGCAAAGGGCATGACGAGAAAAAAACAGAAAGAGATGGGCGCAACGTGATATGGTCAGATAGAGCTGAGTGTAAGCCTAGAGGTGTATCTGCGACGGTGACGGTAGACTCGTACAGACAGCGTAAGCATGTTCCAGTCATTTGCCGGAGATGCAACTGGCTAAAGAATCGTGTGCTCACGGTAGCTGCCACTAGGGGGTATCAAGGGAGCAGCCACATTGCAGTGGCACCTTATCAGTACAATATATGAGTGACAGGACTTCTACCAGCGGACACAAGAAGTAACAGTGTCAATACTAGGCCGCCCACCAGTGACTGGAGAGTACAGCGGGGAGAACAGAGGGCACTGCGACCCAAAACTACTCCAGCATCAGCCGGTAGACATTTCATGCAAGGTGGGGGATTGAGGCCGGCCGGCTGATGCTAGAACACTTCACGCTGTCTTGATGGGGCTGTATATGAGTGACAATCACATCACAACGCAGTGATTTGCCATTTGTCTCTGTGTTCAGTCTGATAGACATTCAAATGCATCTGACCAGTACGTGCGCTGCCCTTTGTACCATAAGGATAATCTATCCGCCTTGTTTCTTTCTGTAGCTTTCTGCACAGCTTGCCTCATTGAGGTTTCTGATATGCACGCACAACACAGTCTCTGAGCTTAAATTTATTGGATGCTATATCACACATCGCAGTTATATTACCGTTGCCTTTTGAAAAACGTCGTGTCCCCTCTGTCTCGTCTCGTCATTATGGCTGTCTAGTGCCGCCCTGCTACCCGTTTGCATGCCTGTCATTAAAGGACGGGCTTTGCCTTGGGTCGCGATATCGACTTTGGTTAATTAATTAGTAATAGCTATAGTAACTTTGCTAACTACTTGACGGTCTAGCGAGCACAGCCAAGTAACTCCTCTCCGTCTAACGCGAGCACCCGTTTGCCCACGAAGTATTTTTACCTCTTAGCCAACGGCAGGCTGTGCTCTTGTACGCCTCTGACTCTTCCTGCAGACGCGTCTCGTCTCTTGCATTTCCCCCTTTTGGCTTTGTGGTCACAGACCCCCCCC
>LKBB01000010.1:201270-223563 GCA_001513885.1 Thielaviopsis musarum
CCCCCCTAAGTACAGTACCTTCGTTATTGCACAAGCCCATTGCGTTGCACCAAAGGGGTGCCCTTCTTTGTGTTTTGTGCAGCGTGAAGAATTGGGCGTTGCCGGCTTTGGGTTAGCCAAGAGTACGGCGTCGTGGCTGCTGAGACGGGCACGGAGACGGAGCCGCGGTATCGAGTAGATTGGATCGGCCGGCTGGCTACAGGCTGAGCAGGGCGTACAGAGAACAAGATACGGGCCCATTTGCGGGTTGTGTTTATGCTCAGTGAGGCTGTGATGCAAGCCTGTTATTTCTTGTTGTCAGTACTAGTACTACTACTAAGTACTACTACTAAGTACTACTACTACTAGTAGTAGTACTAGTACTACAGTCGCAAAATATAAACGCAAAAGGAAAACAAGAAAAAGAAATTAATTCAGCAGCTTGGGAGGAAAAAGCCGAGACAACTGCAAAAGAAAAAGATACTACTACAACCAGAACTCATACTTTGGTTGACATCAGTAAGAAAAGAAAAGAAAAAAAATCACATGTCACGTTGCTTGTGCGCAGTATCTTTTTCAATCCGGCCTTGGCCAAATCACGCGACTACAGAATAAGAGGCTCTCTAAGCTAAAGCTCTGCAAGTGAGTAGTAGGCATGGGGGGCCCTGTTGCCTCCATGGTTAGCATGGTTTCAGTACCTACTATAAGGTTGCGGGAGCGTCCTATCAAAAGTGCAGCGCGGACGATCTTTGACCAGGGCTTGAGGGGCGGCCGCTTAAGACAAGAAGTACATACTGTGTATGTACTTACTTACTTAAGTAAGTAAGTAATTATATATAAAAGAAAAAAAAAGAAGAAAAAAAAAGAGAGACACACATCTGATTTGGTCACAGAACTTCCTGCAAAGCATAGCTGAGACCAAAAGTCTAATGCCAGCCTGATGTCACACTCGTAGAATAGAAAAACGGGTATGCTGCTTAGGGTTTACTTTTCTCTTTCTTTTCCGCCCCAAACATACACTTTAGGCAAAGAAGAGCTTTACAAAAACGGAGCAAAAAAAAAAAAGCATCCTTGGGCTTATCCATTTTCAGCCTATCGTTTGCTGCTGCTGTTTTTTGGTCGGAATAGCTTTCGCCGTCGGCCCATTTTCTGTAGAATCACAATGACGACATTGCTTTCTCAGTTTTACAGGCTACTTTTAGTTTATCTCGGCATTTCGTCATGGCTTGCATCACTCATTTTCATTTGCTAGCGAGAATGGTAAATATGAGCTGATTGCTCTATAGCTATCATAGATGTACGGAGTAGTTGTGTATCTTCATGCAACTGAATTGTTTGTCGTTCGCATGGGCTTTTTACGCGCATACACAGTAACTGTACTACCACCATTTACTTGCTCTTTCAAAGCCGGCAAAGGAGAGAAGGGTTGTGTATTCTGTCAGCTCTCCTGTTGATACTTCCAAGGTAGAACATACGAACTGTCTGCTAGTCTGGTGCCGGGCAGTTCAGTGGTTGCCATGCAAGGTACATTCCATCTCAACGAAGCCTTACTAAACATGACTTTTAGGTGATTTCGCAGATCTCTCTTCTACCTTGCCGGAATAAAATAAGACTGGACAGCCAAATGTGTACTGCGGAAAAAAGAAAACCCAGCATGTATTTAAGTATATGGAGTTAGCACTACAGAGTACACCCACTGCTAGGTTTTTCCGGCCAGTGAAGAAATATGCATGGTTGCATAATTATATAGTACTCCGTGGTATGGCCCGCAGTCATTGGCTATCAAGTTGTTGGTCTTTCCCGTATAGTCGAGTAAATTGTCTATTTAAGTACTCCGTAACTATGTTTCCTACGGAATAGTACTGGTAGTAACTCGGTAATTATATGCAGCCTGGCCACAAAAAGAAAATGCTGCTCTTGTGCCGTCTCCACCTTCATACAGGAATAAGCAATATACGGAGTACTGGTCGCTGTTTCGGCTTTAGACCTTCCCTTTTCTTTTTTCTTTCCTCCTGCTTGTTACTTGGGGTCTTTTAAGTAACTGGCTCGACAGAGACAAAAAACGGGAACTAATCAAGAGACAAAACAGAACAGAAGAGAGCAGAAAATGAAACTAGGGTACCTATATACATGTTATCGTCATAAATGCTACCCTTCTGCGGGCTCCATGCTTTGCCCCCCCCTTGCGCCACGCGATATTATCAGAGCTGCCAAGCATCCAACTCATCGACAAAGAAGCACACAAAACCAAGTTTGAGCTAACGTAGACATGGCAAATCGACCACAAGTCTCGACAGTACACCGACCGGCCTAGACGCCGTCATTACTTCCCTTTCCCCGCATGCAAACTGCAACGCGACGTGGAAAGCCCTGCTTTGCGCTTTTCCTTGCGCTTGCGCTTGGTAAATTGCGTGAAAGTTGCGGTAAGAAAATAGTTCGATTTTTCCATGGGAGTGCTCTCTCTATAGGTGTGTTGCTTCCTTTTTCCCCCTCCTATTTGAAATAAGCAAATACCAAAAGAATAATTTACCACCTCCCTTCGGGCTGGACAACGTTGAAAGCCTGTTGGCAAATACGGAGTACAGTGTAGAAGGTGATTGCGCAGCCGGCCGAGACGCAGCAGCGTACGACCGGTTTATGTATGCTATTTATGCTTGATTAAAACTATGAGCCCCTTCAGTTCTGGTAGTAACTTGTTCTGGCTTGTGCCATTATGCAATGGAAAGTCAATTCCCATCCGGTGTCTAGCAATTGACATGTGTTTCTTTTGTACTTGACATATCATAACCCACCAGCCTGGCAGAGACAAGGAAAAGCAAGGAGAAACAGGAAAGACGGGCAAAATAAACTCATTGGAGGAGGAAAAAACAAAACAAAAGGTCGCTGGATTTGATTTGCTCGTTATTGCACACTGAGAATGGGTCAGGTTGCAGACTTGTTTTCTCGTTTCACGACTGATTAGTCGTAATTCCATACATTCTCTTTTGTTCTCTCGTTAACCAGAATCTAGATCGTCAGGCTTTATGATCAGACTAAGCATAGTTCAAGTATAGCAGTCCTGAGAGTCAGACAGATGCCTCTCTGGACTGTCTGTATTGTTCTATTAGTCCCTCGTAGGCAGCGAATCTTCTTCAACTCAATAGATATACATTAGCAGAGCTCATTTGGGAAATGGTTGGCTATTAGAAAAAGGTATGACGTGCCTCTTTTGTCTCGCCGAACAAATTTTGACAACAAGGCTCGCTCGCTTTGCTTGATGGCAAACTTTAGAAGTCGAGATATTGCAAATCGACACATCCCTTCAGTTTGCTGGTTACGTTCCAGTCCATAGGCCATACTGGCGGCCGACGCCTTTGGGGTCCTTTTTTGTCTCTCTTTTCCAGTCAACTGAGTACTTTGAAGCCTCTTGTCGTTCATCTGGTCTTTTGTAAGTTCTGTGAGCGTAGCATATTGCTGATACTGTATCACTCCATAAACATGGCCTCGAATCACCTGGGTCTTGGCAGACATAGAATTCTTGGTTGAGCCCAATCTAGGACCTTGAATGTTTTCTTTTTTTTTTGAATATTTGGTGTCTAACATTGTTGCTGACTTTGAGCTTTCTATGTTTCCCGTCTGTAACAAGACAGTTTTTTTTTTGTTTTTCTTTGCCCTCATTTATCTTTTCATTTTTAAAATGGTGATTCACTGTATTGCTCTTCCTTCCGTCCAAGAAAAGCAAAAGTTATCACTTTTTCTATACTCCATCGGTATACACAACAAAAAGTTGTCCATTCTATCATTTTATGTACAGAGTAAATGCAAATGAAAATTGCGCGGTTCCACTGTCTCTATTCCATCCTTTTTCTTGAATGATTTAGTAATACGTACCCTAGCCATGTCATTACCACCTACTTTGTATGCTACACATCTAACTCGGCCTAGCATAAATTTACTCACAGAAAATGACAACATTTTCCGCTGGGAGACACGGATATTGCCGGGTATAGCACAATCAAGATTTTGTATACGGAGTACATTGTAGAGGACATCAGTTGCGCTTTTACATTGGATGGAACAGTCTGGAGTGGCCGAATAGTCTCAACGTCACAAATTACATAAACACGTACAACGCTATACACTTGTCAAGTACTCAAGTAAATACTTAAGTACTTACTGAAGTACATTTACATGGTCCAAGCCTCTTTCTGGGCTGTTATGCCTTGCGTAACCATTGCATTTTTAGCCAAAGAGACAGCTTATCCTTGTCAACACAAGCGAGATTTATTAGGCATCATCGCTTCCATGATCAAGGACCTTGCCACCTAGTATAACCCTAGCTTCAAACCCTATTATTAGACTTTGGAAAGCCGCATGCGGTCACTTTTGCTCTGTAGGAAGCAAAACATCTTTCGTCATTACCATCAATCGTTCGACCCTTTGCGATGCACCCCGAAGCATTCTTCGAATTCGTCAAGAGCACTAAATTCCTTCGACCGACCGACTCTGAAATTATTTACTAGTACCCGCGACTTGCCTTGTCAATCCTGAGCCGAAAGACAACTCAGGTACCAGCATCTTTGGTTGTTTTAGTTGTGCCGTTTTAATGTTCCGTTTGATGTCAATTAACTGGCCTGGGTCATTGGCTGATCCGGCCAAAGTCTTTTTTGCAAAATTACTCTGTAACTAGGATAAAGACTGCGCTCCCGTTGCAACTCTGGCCGAAAGCGGGTGGGCTCCACATAATAAAGAGAAGCCCAAAGTAGCTGTATCCCGGCTATCAACAACGGCAAAGACCAGAATGAGGATTCCATCACATCTCAACTTCGCCTGCTGCCGAACACCGTTTGACTGGGAAAGTCGTCAAGCTGGTCTGTTTTTTTTTTTACTTTTTTTTCTTTTTTTTCTTCTTCTTTTTTCTTCTTTTTTCTTCTTTTTCTTTTTTTTTTCTTTTTTTTTTTTTTGCTTTTTAAGTAGCCCACATGGATATTGCGCCTTGTACTTTTATTGGTAGTACCTTGATCAAGGTAGCAGCAGTGTTAGTTCTGTCGAATAGGCAAACGTCAACTCTGTGCTTACATTTCTATCGATACTCTTGACAGGTTTTACTATGTAAAGCTGACCTGAAGCCCGACAAAAGATGTCAGCCTGTACCCCTGCCATGGAATTTACGAGAAGCGATACGAATTTCCCCTGTGAGAGGAGCCGTCTTATTTTTTCCCATGAGTGAGTACAAAGTTTGGCGATCGCTTGCCTCGAGAAACAACATAATGACGCCAATCCAAACAGCTCAGTTCAGTACCAGGGCATGACAAACACAGAGTAGTATTAGGCCGTGTGCTTTGATATGGTGGTCGTTTGATGGCCGTTAACTCCCTGTCCTAGATACCCGTTATAGGTAGTGTTTTTTTTTCTTTTTCTGTTTTCTACTCACGATCTTTTATTGCACCTCAATATGACTCAAATTGTGGCCTCTGAAACATGTCTCTTTATCATCTACAGGAACCGAAAGGATCATGGAAAGTGGCTTACAAGCTTTGACGAAACAAGCTCTGGTTACGTGTGGGGCTTGCGTCTTGATAGTTGAGGGTATAAGTGGTTGTCACTTGTGCTGCCATGCAATTATAGTTTCTCATCTATACTCGGCGCTTTTTCAGGCATTTATACAATAGGCGTAGTGCAGCCATACATCTGCGTTGACGTTTACAAACTGGCTCTGTGTTCTTTCAACAACCTTACAATATCACAGGCGCATGATTGCAAGATAGGGCGGACAGGCTTTAGACTTCTCAGGACAGGTCGTACTAATAATTGAGCTAGCTTATCCCAGTAAGGACTGAGTCTGTGTACTTTTGTTGATCCATTTGTTGATCCACACGCCTTGTAAGCTCGTCCTTAGTGAGATGGGCTATACGGTACCCGTGTTCTTGTGACAAGCATAATTTGTCACGGGCCTATGGACACGCAAGAGTACATGGAACCTTGCCAACACGAATCTAGATTTATGAAAAAGCCGCATTCTTACAGTTATGGTGAAATATTTGACATGGGCCGGAGCGTTGTAAGTTGTGACATTAACTCGCAATGTAACGCTGCCTGTTGATCACTGGCTACCATGTTTTAACCGTTTCGTTTAGTATTAATGGGCAAATAGCAAGCCCAAAGACATGGATACTGAGATAACCTTGTACATAAGCACTTAAGCTGGCGTGTTGATGTGATTGTGATTCCCGACTAAAGGTGGTCCGCCTTTAAGCGGGTTGGCTCCGTTTGTTGATGCTTTCAAGACGAAGACGGTATTTTAGCTGAGAATCTCCAGCTGAAGCGGGCTTAGGTCCACGCCTAATCGGTAGCGCAGTGCAAAAACGATGGATGATACTTACTTATGTTTAAGGACACGCCCTGGTACGACTTGCTTACCCCTCATGGACTCCCTGAGGAGAGATACGAAAGTGGTGGTTTATCGCGCCCTTCTTTCTGTCCTCGCTTTTCGTGCTTCTGTTCTGGATTTTCGTTTCTTATGCTCGATTGACAAAAGTAGTCAACGTAACTTGCATTTATTCTCTTTGCTGACTGTTTACATATGTGCCTAGCTCTATCAGACCGCCAAACAAAAAAGTTGCGACATGCATATCCCAATGCCGGCCGCTGCAGACCAAGATTTGTTCTGCTTGTTGGTTAGTCCCTATGGAGGAAACAAAGCACACAAGAACACACGCATAATAATACTACGCTCATGCAACCTCTTCATCACATACCGGGGCGTTCTTTTACATAAGTACAATTTTTTTTTTTCCATCTGTGGTCTGTCGTTTCATATTTGCCGTGTCGTCATTCCCAGCGACCAGAATGCCAGAAATTGACGGGATCTAGATGGATGCAGAAAGGTAGAGAAGTGGTAGCCAAAAAGTTCACAGTGGCAAATTTAGGGTTTTATTTTTGTTTTCCGCTCTATATTTTCGATAGCGCTACAAATGACCGCAACTGCGCCACCTGACCATAGTAGCGAACCTTCTCGATTTTCTATTTACCTTTGCTCCCTTGCTGAAAGCAAGAAATTGGTTCTTTATCCTTTGTCGCCTGTAGTGGTTAACAAGACAATGTTTTCTTTTCGTACTTGCTCCTCAGCAATCTTCCAAGTAATCTTGTTCAAGTTTACCTTACATTAAATACAAGAAAATGGGACCCATTATCAACGGGCTACGGGGGCGGCTTGGAGGGGAGCAGAATCCCTAGAATCAAGCTCCTGAGTGTTCATTGGCTGTCAGTCTACACCGCCTGCCCTTGCGAAAGACGAGGTTTGCTGGCCCTTTTTCGTGAACGGCTTGTCCAAGTTCTTTTTCTATTTAGTTTTTCCTGCATTCTCCTTCCCGCTTGAATTCATTTAAGTACATTGCAGACGACAAGAACGAGGGCATTTGACAGGAGAATGGAAGGCCTGGGAGGGAAAAAGTGACTGTGTGCATTAGTAGGGCCAAAAATAGGCCGCTGACTGGGAGCTATTACTGAGCAGAAAGAGTGCTTGTGCTTTTACTAAACATTGACATTTAGTCTCGGCTTAGCGATCTTCTACCGTCAAATAACAAGATATATGGATTTCGAAGAATTAGGCCAAAAGAAAGACTGTAGAAATCCAAGAAAAAGACCGACCTTGTTAGCTGGGCTTCAATTTTGGCTGAGCAGGGAAAAAAGGTTGTGCCTTTGATTTTACGCAGAGACCGGCACACATAAATCACAACCACACGTACGCACGCATATCTTCATACGTATGTACTTCCCGCCTCTAGTAGAGAATAGTTTCCCTCCCGCATTCTCCAAAATGGCCGGATGTAAAGTTATAGGAGCGCTCCATCACCTCTTCACCTGAAGGACCAGCAATTCATCACTTTTGTTTTCGATTTGACCACTTTCTATCTAGACTCTAACAAGATATCATGCATATTGATGTTACTTCATTTTGGGCATCCACCCGATCAAGATAACCCAGGAAGTCTTTCACGTCTATGCTCCTGTGGGAGTAACGAACCAGATAAATATCATTGGGTGAAGGGATAATACGCTGTGACAAGAACAATACTAGCCTTGAGCTATAGCGAACATGAGGGAGGCGGTAAAAGAAAAACAAAAATCAATTACAACGTGAAATGCAAGAAAAATGGTTACAGCCAAAACAAGTCGACAGAAAAGAAAAAAAAGAAATAAAATAAAACATCAGGACTTTCTCAGCCAAGAGTACAAGAAGTAGGGTGCCTTTACTAATAATGTTGCACGCCAGCCGTGGGCCTATGCCAAGCAATAGCAAGACGAGCGTGAAAAGCTAGATGGTACAAGGAAGAGCAAGAATTAGTACAGCAGGTCTTTCTCGCCGCTCTCCCTGCCGAATATCAGACTTCTGCGTCCAGGTATTAACGGCATTGGCAAGGTTTGTTACCTTACGGTTAAAAAAAAGAAATGATAAAAAGAATACAAAAAAAAGCAAAATAAAAAAAAGAACATAAAACTACGCAATGTCCTGATCCTGCTCTTACTTATTTGTGCCGCTCCCCCTCCCGGAGAGACGTCCTGTATCTGACCCGACAAGGTTGATGTTCATACAACTTTACTTTCTGTATTCTCTTTTCTTCTACTTTTGCACATCGGCTCCCAGTTCACAGTCATATAATACGTTTTGTCCCTTTTATCTCGACTTGACCTGTCTCTTCATCCATCACACGACCCACACGACTACGGTTTTCCTCTTCTACTCTTCTTTCTTATTATTGACTAGAATCACCACTGGAAAAATCCTTGTGATTCTGACTCTGAGTCTGATTCTGATCTTGCTTCGAACCTGCTCGGCTTGCGTTATCCGTTATCCGTCCCGTTCCACTATTCTATCCTTCAAATCTGTTCGTCTCTCTTCCACGACATTTCCATGTTATTTGTTATTTTCTGCACACTTCTATCCTTCTTGTTTGCCTGCTCAAGGTAGTTCCGCTGCGTCTTTACTGTGCATCCCACTTGTCTCCGGTATGTTTCTACAGACGGAGGCTGCCTGCCGTTTTGGCCACGGACATGTCCCAAGTTGGTCAAAAGCAGGAAATCATTCTGCTGCACATGTTTGTCTGTGTTGAGCTGCATTGTCTCGTGGGTGGTGATTTGTCTGTAGCTTTTGGCAGATTGTCTTGATATCTGCAGGTCCTCACATGAAGCCCTGAGACGCCGGATAGCATAGCCAGACTAGGCCACTCAACCCGACACCTTAGGCAGAGAGCGAGCACCAGAACAACCACAAGACGGCTAGTGTTCCTTGTGTGCTATTTGTGCTTGTGCTTTCTACTGAGGTGCAGTTCTGCAGCATAGTGCGGCACCGCGCAGTGCAACCTCAAAGCGCAAACTGCAGCTGGTGGCTACTTGCATTTGCATGTGTAGTCTCTCTGGTTCTATTCTACGTCTTTGGTGCAGCACGTCACATCCTATCTACCAAGGCATCAGGAATTCCTATAACAGGCCGAGTGGTGCTGCAGCGCGAGCCAAGTTATATGCCTATCCCACCGCTAAGTTTCTTTGGAGCTACGGGGTCCTGCATTGGCCAACATCCTCTCTTTCGCTGAACATCATCTGCTGTGTCTGTTGTTTTTTGTCTGCAATATAAGACTTGACCGAATGTCCCGCGTGCTAACGTCTAGGCAGATATCATTCTTTAAGACCGAACATATCCGGTCTTAAGCAGTTACAACGCCTTGTTCTTTATTTGCGCAATTTCGCCGACCGCCATTATAATAAACGCTCTTCTATTTGTTACAAACACTAGAATCGTGCTAGCTTCACGTCATAATCGAGGTAAGAGACCCTGTCAGCCAGAGGCTTCATTATCGTGTTCCAGAAGAAAACGCCATGGGCAAAAGACTGGGCCGGAACTGCTGGCCGAGCGTCAATGCGTATAAGTCACAGTTTTAAGGCGACGATGTGATGAGCCAGCCCGTGGAAATGGCAATGCTGGCCGCAGCGGAAGCTCCGTGAAATGAGACTGACAGACAGCATCATGTACAGAAAACAAGAAAAACCGCAAGCAAGTAGAAAAGAGGCCCTTGTGACAGCTCTAAGACTTGATCCAGATCTTCAAGCTTAGATCCACCCACAGAGTAGTTTTTGAGCACAACGCCGCTGTTTGTCTCGCCCACTCGCCATTCTAATCCGGCAACTTGAGCTTTTGCAAGGCCTATCGACAAAAGCTCTTTGCATCTTATCAATTTTTTTTTTCACTTGCTGGTGGAAACAGTTAGTCGGAGGCAAAAACACAAAGGTTAGTTAGGTAACTCATCAAACCCTTTCCGGTGGGGTTAGACGCATCCATACATTTCACTCTTAGCCCACGAGTTTGTCGCGGTATAAAGTGTGACTGTCCCGCCCCTCTCTGGTTCATTTCTCTCTTTGATTTCCATTAAATTTACCGGCAAGAATTGGTTTGATATTCCAGTCATTCCATTGTTGCCGATTGCTGTCGCATATTCTATTGCGACACTCGTTATTGACTGCTGCATAAAAGCAGGCCCACTTCGCACTCCAGATTTCCGTTTCCGGGTGTTTTCAGCGCGTATAAGCAACGACCAAATACGCCTGACCGCAAACAAAACACCGACAAACCAAAACGATTTGGAGCAAAAAAACCACACACCGAGCATCAATAATGGAAGGCTATCAGAAGGCCCAATCGGCCCATATGGGAGGTATGTATTTTTCTACATATTTTATACCAGCTTCATTTAAGAACCTAGCTAACACCAGGCCCAACTAAATAGGCTACGATGCTACCCGCGAATATTCCGATCAGACTTACCAGTATGCGCAAAATTACGGCAACTCCCAGAGCGCATCATTTAGCTCACAGACTGTCGACTTGTACCCTACCGTGATTTCGATGCAACCAACATCCGGTCCGGTCGGTACCCGCGTAGTCATCAAAGTTAACAGCCCTTACCCTCTGTCGTCTGAATTCATCGCCATGGCGGTCGGCAACATGCACTGCCATTCCGACTTGTCTCGCGATAGTGCCGATCCCGCCAATCTGTATACTATTAGCCTTGACATGCCGCAAATGGCCACCACCACAGCCCAAGTCACTCTTGTGATTAATGCGTCTAATAGCACTGAACTGACCCGTTTGATGTGCGGCTCGTTCACCACGACGGGCAGCGTTTCAAACACCAGTGCCGACAAGAACTCAAAGTCGCCTGTCTCGCCTCATACCACCACTGCCAAGCCCACTATTGCTGATGTCAACCCGGCCACTGCTTACGAGTGTGCTCCCATGCACTCTTCTGCTGGAATGGCCTACAGTGCCCCAAACTACCCCAGCACTGGCACGAGTGACATGATTGCCTACCGCACTGGTAGCTTTGGAGATGCTTCGTCGTACAACCGTGGTGCCGGTGCACCCGTCTTGCGCCCTCCTATGAGCAACTGGCCTCAGTACAGCCAGCCGCTTGACTCGTCTCGTTCGCTGATGCGCAGCTCCATTAGTACCATGGGCATGACAGCCACTGGCGTGCCCAACATGCAGGCGCGCCTGGTGCGCACCAGCACCATCCAGACTGGCATGAACGGCAACATGGCCAACGGCTTCAACTACACTTACTCGCAGCGTGTCGAACTCAAGCTCACGTCTCCCCTTGGTGATATGGCCCTCCAGTGGACCAACGAGGAATGGAGCAACAAGCGCCGCATTGTACGCTTCAAGCGGACCCTCATCGGTTCGACCGTCCAGGTCAGCTTCCAGCCGGTAGCCGCTAATGAGCGCCCGCCTCAGGGCCTTTGTGTCAGCTGCATCTGGTGGGAAGAGCACCAAGCTTGCTACATTACGTCTGTTGACACTATTGCCCTGCTTGAACAGCTTCTAGTGGCGCCTGCACGGTTCACTGTTGAAGAGAAGAACCGCATCCGCCGCAACCTGGAAGGTTTCAAGCCTGCCACTGTTGGCAAGGCCAAGTCTGAGACGGAAGAGTTCTTCAAAGTCATCATGGGCTTCAGCAACCCCAAGCCACGCAACATTGAGAAGGATGTCAAGGTGTTCCCGTGGAAGGTGCTGGAGAGTGCGCTCAAGAAGATTATCAACAAGTACAGCCTGAACCCTTCGACTAACAGCCCGCCGAACCACTCGGGCTCCATGAGCTCCTCGCAGATGGTGCCTTCTCTGGGCTCGTACCAGACGATTCCTTCTCCTCCGGGCCCCCCTACCGCCGAGGGTGTCAACACCGCTTACACGGTTCACGCTACTCACGCCACGAACCCCGAGAACATGACCTCTCCTAGATCGATGAACAACAACAACAACGCCTGGGGCAACTACACGGCTACCACTGCCCCGCCGCGCACTATTTCTCCGTCTTTCCGCGCTGCGCAGGGTGCCGGTCTGCAGACTATTCCTCCCGTTACGGCGCTGGACACCCGTCCCATGGCTACCGTGGCTGCTACGGGCCCGTATGTCAGCTCGATTCACGACTCTCTGCACCATGGACAGCAGCGCTGGGACGCTAGCCATGCGGCCGGCTCGCATTATGATGCCGGCGTGGCGCAGTATGGCACCCAGCAGCACCAGGTTTACGCTGGCGCGGGCTACGGCGATGCTGCCGGCCACCGCTAGATAGAAAGCCTATTTTCATTGCTTCCTGGCCATTTCTATCAGGTCCCCTAGTGGATCTTTTCTTTGTTTGCGCTTCTTCTTTTTTCAAAGCGGACATTTATTCATCTGCAATCGCCTATTGGCTACTGCGGGAGATTGGGGCTTGAAGCTAAGCCACGGTTTTCACCTCGTTCTCTTCTTCTTTTCCTGATCAGTGCATTTTTGTTTCACTCTTTATTTTTACACATGTCTTGTTTTTGGCGTTTATCGGTTTTATCTGGCCGCGGATTCCAGGACTTTCAGAATGCATAACTGCAACACCACTCTGTTAACTTGATCCGCGGCTATTTGGGTTATTGACTTTTCTATTATTACTCTTCGGCGAGTGTCGACGAACTTGTGTTTTGTTTTGTTTTCTATCCTGTTGTTGTTTCTTGTCAAGATTATACCGTCAGCCACACCACTACTGCTGACGGCCCAATTCTTGTAGTTTGTTTGCATTTTCTGGATTTTGTTGTTTAAACGGTCGTTATTATTTTACTCTACACACCACACTTGTGAAAATCATTAGATTTTCTTCTTTTTCCTCGCTTCAGAGGAATGGGAATCGGTTGGGTCTTGTTTGGATTGGGAAATTGGGTCTGGATATGGAATTTTTGGGGTTACAGGATTTCGGGAGCGTTGCTGTTGTTTTTTTTTTTCTTGAGCATTATTACCTACATTCTTTAGTTATTCAATCACTCGTTTAAATCTTTGTTGTTATTTGTGACAGCTTTCATGTTATACACCATTTGCGAGCGGAATGGCCCCGTGTTTCACCAATAGTTTTAAGCGTAGTAATCACGATGAGTCTCTCCTCTGACTCGAATCATAATCCGTTGGGTTAGGCTGTTAACTAGAGAAAATGAATTTGCGTACTGTGTGTAGTCTCAAATGTTAAAGATATATTTTGGGGCGAAAACATGGAATCTGGTGAAGTAGGATTTAGTGTCACAGTATGATCTTGGTGAATCTTTGGCAAGTAAAATATAGCTATATAGAAAATAAATAATAGTTAGGGTATAAATTATCAAGATGATAAATGCATAGCCGGTACTGTCTAAATCGAGAAACACCACATGGCTGCGAAGCAGTTGTTACATGCAGACATATTACGGTAACTTGTGTCAGGGGTTACAGTACAGATTGTATTCACAACTGCGTACTCCGTACAAGGCATAAGTTTGTATCAGCACACATAAGCTGAATGAGGTACATGGGTTTGTTTAATATGAAGAGATAAAGTTTCTGTTACCACGAAGCGGCGGAAAACCTAAGCAAATTCAAACTCACATGGTTCATCCAAGTTCAATAAACTCTTATGTGGGACGCCCGGTATCTGTTCTGTAAGTGTGTGCTACAATTGTCTCGGTAGTTATCCGCTTGTCTTGCAGCTGTCCAGGATATTGCTTGTACTGGAAAGTTGACGAGCCGCCGATTTTTGTTCCCAGTAAAGTCCATGAATAGAGTTACTGTCGATAAAACGTTGCATGCAGCTTGGAAATGGGAGGAAAATAGAGAAGGAAGACGACAAAGAAAACAAGATTTACTGGAAATAGCAGGTGTGACGTGCGGATGTAACCAGCAAACGATGGGCTAGAAACAGTAAAATATTCAAAATACACACGAGAATTAATGTGCAAACCCAAAGACCCCAGCCTAATCAGGCGCGATAAGCATAAAATTACAACGTCAAAGTGCATGGCTCGTACTCTCATATATGGATGGATTCTTGCTTTTGATGTTGTGTGGATTCAAAAGCAAATGCCAGCTACTACTACCTAGCGGCTGCAAAGTGGTCTGAGCTTTTTTCACTCCCAAGGTTTGAGAGGCCGATACGAAGAGTTGCTGTACGAACCCGGTACACTACAGCAAACAATGGCACATGGAGAAAACGACTGGGCTGTTGTGTAAGTTGTGTTGTGTTGCATCTGGCCGTGCATTGAGCAAAATGAGAAAACAAGCGGTTAGAAAGCACCGGTATAACGACAGAATACCCAGAAGGGAAGGAGGTATGTCTTGCTTCTGGGCTTCCACTTGTAGCAATACAAAGAACAACCAAAGATGCCAGCAGCTGCATCCTTCTTGTCCTTTTAGAACTCAAGGATTCGCGCTTTCTGCCGGTTCTTTGCCAACGGCCTTTTGGTGAGTGAAACAAGAGCGAAGAGAGGGAATCCTGCTCACTTGATGGTGGGCTGGCCGGTGTTACCGTTTTTTCAAAGGTGTATATAAACAAGACTGATCCCGCCAGTTCAGATTCTCCCTTTTGCTCCTTTTGTTTTACCTCACGCTACAGCCCTTTGTTGCGTGGTCGGGATATTCTCCTTCTTTTTCTCCCTAGTAAATCCGCATATCTTGCTTCTGGTCGTGCAGATCAGTTTCTTATTCCCTCTTCTTTTACCCCCCCCCCCCCCTAAGAAACATGTCTGTTTCCACTGTGCTGGCTTTTATTGTCGGCGCCGCCTCGGTGGCCTCCGCCCTTCCCTCGGCCGCTATTCGGACTACCGTCGAGCACGTCGCCGAGCTCCCCGCCGGCTGGACGCTCAACGGTCGCGCCGATGACGCCGCCCCGATCAAGCTGTCTTTCTCGCTGCGCAACACCGAGCAGATGGACACCCTCAAGCGCCGCATCATGGCTGCTTCCGATATTTCCAGTCGCGAATATGCCTCTCATCTGTCGGGTGCCGACGTCAAGGCCCTGCGTGCTGTGCCCAAAGACCGTGTTGCCGCCGTGCGCTCGTGGCTCGTCGATGCCGGTGTGAGTACCAGCGCCGTGAGTGCTCGCGACGACTGGGTGCACGCCACTGCGACGGTGCAGCAGGCGCGCAGCCTTCTGGGTGCGGATATCGGTCTTTACGCCTTCGGGGACGAGAAGCCGCGGTTGCGTACACGCGAGTACTCGTTACCTGAGAATGTGGCACGCCATGTGCAGTTTGTGCACCCGGTGGCCAACTTCATGGCGCCGCCAACGGCGCGTGAGAGACGCGAGGATTCGCGTGCCAAGAGATCGCTGCGCAAGAGGGACGACAAGAGCGAGGAGAAGAGAGCCATGATTCTCGGCACCGATAGAAATATGCACAACATGGAGATTGAGTCGTTTTCGGCGTCATCTTATGTGTGCTCGCGCGAAGTCACCCCTTCGTGTCTGCAGAAGCTGTACAACTTCTCCACTCCGGCCACCACCCAGAGTGCCCAGGCGCATCTTGGTGTCGGTGGTTTTCTGGAGGAGTACCCCACGGATAAGGACATGGCGGCCTTCCTGAAGGAGCAGATGCCCAGCCTGCCATCCTCGCTGTCCAACATTAGCTTTACCCTGATTAACGGCGGTTTAAACCCCCAGTCGGAGGCACAGGCTGGTGGCGAGGCGTCTCTGGATGTCCAGTACGCCATTCCGCTGTCATATCCCGCCCATGTGTCGTACCTTTCAACCGGCGGCCGTGGCGAGGACATTGACGACGACGGCAGCACTCTGCCGACTTCCGAGTCGGAAAACGAGCCGTACATGGAGTTCTTTGAGGCCCTGCTGGCCATGAGCGATGCTGATCTGCCGTCTGTTCTGTCCATCTCGTACGCCGACGACGAGAAGAGTGTGCCCACTGCCTACGCTGAAAAGGTGTGCGACCTGATGGCTTCGGTTACGGCGCGTGGCGTTTCGATTCTATTTGCCTCGGGCGATGGCGGTTCGCGCGGTGTGCGCTACGGAAACTGCCTGACCAATGACGGCACCAAAACCAAGACCACGACCACTTCGTTCCCCGGCTCGTGCCAGTGGGCCACGTCGGTGGGTGCGCTTGAAAATAAGGCCATCTTTACTGGAGCGGGCTATTCGACTGGTGGCTTCAGCCGTCTGTTCCCCCGTCCCTCGTGGCAGAATGCTGCTGTGGAATCATATATTCATGAGCTCAATGGCACGCTGTCTGGCTACTACAATGCCAGCGGCCGCGCGATGCCTGATGTTTCGGCTGTCGGCTCGGAGTTCTTGATTAACGAGGGTGGCTATGAGGGAACCGTGTACGGCACTAGCGCTAGCACTCCCGTGTTTGCCAGTGTTGTTGTGCGTATTAACCAGGCGCGTGCGTTGGCTGGTAAGAAGCCAGTGGGCTTCCTGAATCCGGCTCTGTACTCTGATGCCTTCAAGGGCAAGCTGACCGATGTCACACAAGGAACCAGTGCTGGCTGTAGGTGGGGCAGCACCCAGGTTAGCGGGTGGCCGGCGAAGCAGGGCTTTGACTGTGTGTCGGGTCTGGGCGCGCCTGGTGATTACTACATACTGGAACAGGCTTTCCTGTCTCTGGCTTAGAGTGGAGTTTACCGCACATGGCAAAGTTTTAATGGCCATAATAATACATACCCCCAACCCTAGATTGGAGACGTACCTGCCTTCTTTTCAGTGTTGTGATTGTAGTTGGTTGTTTTTGTAAACTTCAATCTTGCAAAAATTTTATTTGGTCTTTTGCTTTTTCCATCTTCATCCATCAAGAAAAAGTCTATTTAAAAGCATTAAATATGAAGTTTTCTGTTTTCCTCGCCATTTTATCTCTAGGTTTCGCCACAGCTGAGCATGGTGCTCCGCCCCATGGATCGATGCCGCCGCCGCATTCCGCACCCGAAATCTTCAACAACACCGTCAACCAAGCGTACTGTGCCAAACTCACCGGCAAGCACTCGGGCAAAGTACTCGCTTATGCTGACCCGACTGGCTGGGGCACAATCTTCCACATCCATGTCTCGTCGCTCGATGTCGCTCGTGAAGGCCCTTTCAGTGAGTTGAATGTTTGTACTATGTGTTGGGTTATTGCTAATAGTTTCAGCGTACCACATCCACGAGAAGCCCGTACAGAGCGGCGCCGGATGCGCTTCGACGGGCGGCCATCTCGATCCATACCGGCGCGGCAGTTCGCCGGTATGTAACAGTTCCGAGCCGGAGTCGTGCGAGGTGGGCGACTTGTCTGGAAAATACGGCAAGCTGGAGTTTGAAAACAGCGTCAAAGAGTAAGTTGTTTCCCATTATACAATTTGGAAAATTAATTCTAACTTTGGTTATTAGCTTCCTCGATGTCTACACGAGCACGACACCTGGACAGCCTGCCTTCTTTGGAAATCGGTCCATTGTGATCCACGACAAGACCAACCGGCGGATTGCCTGTGCCAATTTCCACGCGGTGCCGATGCCGCCTTTTGGATCAGGAGACAGTACGTCTACATTCTTCCTTTTGGCGAATTCGAAGCTAACTTGGATAAGATAAAAAACCGCCCTCACCGACCGGATATTCACCATAAGCTGTAGAAGCATTTCAACACAGTCGACGAAACAAGCACGTTGAGACAATAGAGCGGTACACCATTAATGGTGGCAGAGTAATGTATATTTATTATTTGGCAAATTGATTATTAAAGTGTTGATGTCGTAGCTCTGGTGCAGATTAATGGTACATTTGTTTAAGCACCAGGAGACAGACGGCAGGTAGGGCGGCCGCGCTCCAGGACCTTGGGGTTGCAGGTCAGTCTGCTGTCCTCAATGCAAGTTAGGGCCGAGCCGCCTATGATTGTTAGCTTTATCCTTGGCACCATGAACATCCAGACTTACAGTTGTTAACGCCGGCAGGGATGCAGCGACCAGATTTGCCGTTGACGGAGCACACATCCTCCTTCAGACTAGTGTTGGGCACACAGCAGGCACCAGTAGGAACAGGGCGGTTGGCGTTGACACCACGGGCGCTGAGGTCCAAGGTGCTACGGCGATCGACCGGAGAGCCAATAGAGGCGGCAGAAGAGAGGGCCAGCATGGTGGCGAAGACGGCGGAGACGGAGAAGTACATTTTGAATGAAGTGTTGGAGATTTGGCAAAAAAAATAAATGAAAAAAGTTGATAAAAGACCGCACAGCGGGACGAAGTGAAAGCTTAAGATGAGGTTTAGTATAAGAGGTCTGGCCTGAAGAGAAGAAAAACCAAACGTCAATGGATGGGGCCAACGGGAGGCTTTTATAGACATTCAGAGTGCATAAAGGGGCCGATGGAGACCTGAATATCAATAATATCCCGTAATATATCATTCATTTGTGTTATTTGACGCACAGTTCTAGAAGACGGTCGTGCTCAACACGGTGGTACCTTGTATGGAAAGCTACCAATCATGCATTTCTTTTTCTTTTCAAAAACCGTCTCGTCGCAGGCTACTGCAACAGCTAAGCAGGGTAATCAGACCCGGCTAGTCTTGCGAGCTGTCCCCAAGAAGAGAACAAGGAAGAAAAGGGACTGAGCGTTAGGAATTAAACAAGAGATTGTTTCCTGGTGTGTTTAGGGGGTGCTCGGACAATAAAAAGAAGGTTATATAGCCGGAAAGCTTGACCTCCGAAGCTTGTTCTTGTTTGTGGGGTTTTTTAAGCATTTATCGCAAGAGACAAGACAATTAATTCAATGGCCACAATGACGAAAAGCAGATAATTAATAGATGTACTTACTGGTATTTACAGTGATCTTGGAGACTCTAGACGAGATGTCTACAGGGCCGTTCTTTACCACACTCGTTCCTGAACAGCATTTTTGAACTTCATGACTTTTCATGTCTCATATAGTAGTGAAACTCATCCATTGCATCTGATTCTCATCGACTCAAGTCTCACAAACCCCCAGTCGCCTGTCCTCTCAGCGGCTACGGGCATTTTCTGACAACTCTGGCAGAAGGTGTCGACACCCCGGTCAAAATTAAGGGCATGTCACCAAGGCTTTTGTTTCAACGCGAGCCCGTGCACAAATGTTGGCGATTTAGGCTCTACTGAATCAAGCTTCAAATCAAGTGTTCCAGCAACGCACTGTTCTACACCGCCCCCCTTAAGAACGTGACATTGTCTGCCCATGATGCTCAGGAACTCGCCGTTGTATTAGTACCTTGATCTTACAAAGTTTATCCGCTTTATGCTAGTCCTGTCGCGCTGGGTCAACCTCGAAAGTTTCAAAGATACCGTCAATTCGCGCCATCGCCTCGGGCGTGAGCAGACACGGCCTGCAGGGCTTTGCAGTTCTCGGTCACCTGTTCGGGGCTCGAAGCACTGGTAATGACGGACGACACGTGCGGGTTCTTGAGGCACCATGTTAGTGCGAGCCGCGACTGTGAAATACCGAGACGGTGGGCGAAAGTCTGTCCAAGTTAGTGTTTGTGTCTCGTCCATCACAAGTATTAGTAGAAGTAGTAAAAAGGGGTGAGGTACCTTGGGCTGGCGGCATTTTTCAATATCCTCCTTCCACACCTTGTTGCTATAATTCCCACGCATGTAGTTAACAAACTTGTTATCACCCTTGGTGAAACGACTCCTCGGCGGCGGCGATACTCTGTGCCAGTTTTACACAGTTCTTCCCAGGCTATCATGCAAGGTCCATGGTAGGGTTATAGTATGTTAGGGTTCCATTGTGTAAGTGGGTAGGGTTACCCAGGGTTTGTCGGGCGGACCTAATTAAAAGCAACAAGGGGGAACAAACAGAGCATCAAAAAGGGAAAGAGATTATATTGTATATTATTGTATATATTGTGCTATCGAGTCCCGGCCGGCAGAAATGACACAATTGCCGGGTGAAATGGCGGAGAAACTTTCGGAGGGCTGCGACGCTGGTATAATTGCGAGGCCTGATGACGCCTTTTCAGCAGGCGGAGATTTGAATGGGGGGATCCATTTAAGGAGTTACGTAGTCGAACAAGGCGCAGAGTCTAGGGGAGTGAATGACGAAATCTGGGGAATTGAGGGCACTATTCACGTGTCTGGTGCTGCGATAAGCTGGGTTGCATTGGGATGAGCAAGGTCATTAACACGTCTATTTCATTCACCATTCGTTGGATAAGGCTAATCTTCTGGCAGGTCTTCTAGATCGTCTGACAACTCCTCCAGTTTGTCTGTGGCGTCCCGCCCTATCTGATACCAATGCCCCAACTGGTCCAGGCTTATGCCTGTCCCTGTATTTACCCCCAGAAACAGCGAATCTATGTTCACATCCCCCATCTCCATCCAGCTACCGCCTTGCCCAGCCAAAAGTCTCAATGTCGGCGCACCGGGAATCGCCGACAGGCCCTGAATCTGCGCAATATGCATGCCCAGCAGACGCAGCAAGTTCTGGTTGCCGCCCCGACACGACGCCAGAAGATGCTGCAGCCCCAGCAGCACGTCTGCCGGGCTGCGCTCTGTCAGCGCCGCGGAAGACGGCGTGGGCAGCTGCAGAGAGTCGGCAACGGCGCGCGAGATCTCGTAGACTTTGTATTCCAGCGACGGCCCATGAGCGTCCAGCGCTGCGCGCGGTATGGATGCGACCAGGTCGAGGAATTCACGGGCAATCTGCACGGGCCCGGGGGATGCTGCTGACGATAGAGAAATAGACGCTTGAGAGCGCGCCAGCTGCGCGCGCCGCCACAAGAGAACACGCATCCACTGTCTGGTAACCAAAAGGTTGGCCCGCTGTATATCGTTTCCGGGTCCCAGGCCATCTTCTTGTCGGAGTCGCTGCTGGAGGACTTGTAGGCCCGCCTGGTGCTCTGCCTCGCTCTGGCCCGAGGCCGTTTGCAGTAAAGCGTCCAGGCCGCCCGAGCGGTCAAACAGCCAAAACAGATGCACCAGTTGCCTAAAAGCCGGAAGGACATGGGCATCCGCTGCCTGTGTATCATCCTGTGGTGTCCCGCCCACGGGGCCTGCGGTACCACATAAAGCCATGTCTTTTGAGATATCCAGTGGGGGAAACGTCTGTGGAGAGGTAAGCACCACTGGCAGGTCATGCAGCAGCGCCACGCCGCGTTCGGTGACAAAGAGGAGCCACAGAATGCGTCGGCGCATGCGCTTTTCGGAAATAGACATATGCACATCACTTCCCGGCCGATGTAGCCCGCTCAACTGCGCCAGCGTCACTGCCTCGCGGAGAAGCAGCAGCGAACTTGTCCCGCCTGGCCGCAGATTCTCATGATAGACGTGCAGGAAAAAAGCCGTGCGCAGTCTATCCAGAATGTTATCCGCCGCATCCTGTTCATCCAGGAGCAGCCGCGCACGCTGGGACTCGGCAGCCATGTCAGCGGCGGTCACGGAGTCTGTGATTTCCGGGGTCATCAAGCAGTGCAGTTTGAGCTGGGCCATGGTGGCAGCCCCGATGGCGTTGGCGAGTGCGTACACGGCGAGGTCATTGGCGCGGAGTTGTAGGTCGGCAATGACTTGTTCGACAGCCACGATAGGCCAGACGGGGAAAAGCCGCAGTCTGTAGATACACAGCCGTAGAACCAACGTCTCTGACAGCGTTCGCCGAGCTGGAGACGCAGTAGACACATTAGCGGTAGACTGTCCTGGAGGCTGGGGGTTCTGCACGCTGGCAATACTGCGCAGCGTCTTGGGGCGTAGACTGCGCGGGCCGCGCGTAGCTTGTGGGTTATTGAAGGTGCATTCAATGCCAATGTTAGTGCAGCGGTCACATGGCGGATTGTCGGAGCAGCGCACTTTGCGGATTCTGCAGGCATCGCAGGCTTTGGAACCAACCTTGCGCTTTTTAGGCTCGGAGGATGAAGCGTCAGAGCTCATGGTAGGCTTACTGGAGGAATACTGTGAAGTGAGAGGGGGTACGGGCTCAGGCGGTATATATCCAAGTTCACGTGCTAACTAAATGTCATTTCACTGAGCGATGACAACATCGGCCCACTTATGGCGCTTACAGGCTCATGCCGGGGGGGGGG
>LKBB01000010.1:223641-246983 GCA_001513885.1 Thielaviopsis musarum
GGGGGGGGAGAGAGAGAGTATTAGCGTTAATTACAGCTATCAAAAGTACACTACTTTTTTCTCCTCTTAGTAGGCAAAGCGGAAATCAAGCCGCTTGTTTCCCTCCTTTTCGCGCGCCGCAGTATCCTGCTGATACTCGATTTTCTCCTTGGTGCTCAAGACATCCCACTGCTTTTGTTTCTGCTTGTTCAGATACGCCAGCCACTGCCTCTGCACCACAAACGTCACGATGCTTAGGGCGCAAATGACAGCTAACACTGCATTGCCCTGCTTGTAGTATGGCGCGTCGTACTTGCGGTAGATCTGTGAGCCAATCAGACTGCCAACCTGCACAATCACGTTGTACGTAGCGGCTGCAATGGCGCGCTTCTTGACATTGAAACAGTTCTCTGAAATCCACGCAGATACAATAGGATGGAAGTACGGGTATCCCGATACCAGAGTGACCAACGAGAAGCGGCTCCAGTCGCGGCCGCCGTCAGGAATTGTCAGCATGGCAACCAGCAAGGGAAGAATCCAGATCTCGCCAAACAGACAGTGAAACGCGCGCTCGTTGTGACGGTTGCTGCTCCACGATAGAGCCAGCATTGTGACAATTTGCAGCACCGCCGACGGAATAGTCAGCATGTTGGAGTCAAAGGTCGAGAAGCCCAGACGCTTGAGAGTTAGCGTCAGGTACGCCTGCACGGGTGTCGCGGGGATGTAGGCCACCAGGCCGATGAAGAAGAGGCCCCAGAGCGAAGAGTCAGAGAGTGTATCCTTGATGTCGGCGATAGTCACGGGCTCGTGGATACTAGTTAGGCCTTTGGCGGGGTCGTCGCGCAGAATGCGGTTGACCATAATGACCTCTTCGCGCTCCGTGTACCAAGAGCCTCTCCAGAGGAGGTTCTTGGTGTCGACGGGTGAAGCGGGCAGATAGATAAATGACTGGTGAACTTGTTAGTTTTCCAATCTTTTTACTGTATCTGAGACGAGAAACTTACGATAAGAGCCAAGACAACAGTCAACAAGCCCTCCAGCAGAAACAGCCAGAACCACCCCGGCTTTCCGTGAACTCCGCGCATCTCCAAAATGCCGGCAGCCAGCAGCGCGGACACCACACGTGCCACATTCAGCGTAGACCAAAAGGCCGCCAGTCTCGTTGAAAGCTCCTGGCTCGTGTAAAAGTACGTGGCAAACAGAATTGTTCCGGGGATGAAGCCGCCCTCGCACAGCCCAATCATGGCACGTGTCACATAGAAGCCCGTCCGATCCGTAATCCAAGCCTGCGCCCACGACACCGTGCTCCAGGCAAACATCATGGCCGGCAACACGTAGCGGAAGCCATAGCGCTTGACCAAGATCTGCACGGGGAACTCTGCTGCCAGAAAGCACAGCAACTGGATGGTGGTGCCGTTGTTGTAGTCATCACTTGACATGTTCAGGTCCTTGAGGAAGTCGTCGGCGAGGGCATTTGACAGGTTGCCGCGGTCCAGCTGCAGGCCAAAGAACATGACGCAAATCCAAAGAAGCAGGCGGATATCGGTCTTGCGCAACACGCGCGCTTCCTCCTCGGGCGTCCATGTGGCCTGTGGGTCGTAGCGGTGCAGGCCTTCGTAGTCGGCGTCGGGGGCGATGACGCCCGACAGATTTGCGCGGCCGGTTTGTGCAGAGAAGTGGATGATGGAGGTATCTGACTGCGCCTTGGGCGCGGATTCTTCGTCCCTGGACATTTTGGCGATGATAGATGCAGTCTGTCTGAGAGCTAGACCAGGGATATGAAGGCTAGATAGACAGTGGTGTGATGGCAGTAGTTGTATTTGTAATCTAGGCTGATATCAATCACTTGGCCATACCAAATATTCCGCCCGAATGACACCATCGATATCTGTAGCCCGCTCGCGATGGTCCTCCGAGCATTTTGCCGGGCTTGTGTTTATCAGAATCTTTATCCAGAACACTTACACTCGTCCCAAAAGGGCAAGGCGCCCCCGCTCGCCTGCAGATTCTCAATTCTCACCATAGCGTTGCTTGTTGACACCATTTTGGATATTGCGGGGATTCCTTTATTTAAGCACAGACGGGCGATGGCGTGCCCCAAGAGTTTCTCCGCAGCCCGCGATTTGAAGGGTTTGCTCAGATTTAATCAAAATATCGTGATTTGAGCGTTTGTTGCAAACCCACATAGATCCGAGGTAATGGCCTGATCGGGATTTGGCCGGTAGTGAGGTTTTGGAGATGGATGCCTAATATCATAAAAGTACTACAGGACTAGCTAGTATATTTAAACAACCGTGTATCCTTGGTCAAAAGGTCAGTAGATATAAGCAGCCTGTATCCCTCAGAAAAGTTGCCCTCGTCTTCACCAAACCCGCAGACCCAAAATGCCGGCCCTTTTCTCATCTGTCCACGGCGGAAATCCCGCTTCCAAGCCATCTATTTCAGCCCCTCTTCACAACTCCGGCTCCCTGGCCGGCTTCCCCCAAGCTGACCTCACTCCATCTATTGGCACCGAGTTCTCCACGCTGCAAGTTTCTGAGCTTCTCAAAGCCGACGATGCCGTTATCCGCGACCTGGCCATCACCAGTATGCAATCTAACCCTAATTAACCCTGGCTTTACTAACATCTTTAAAGTCTCGCAACGCGGTGTTGTGTTTCTTAGAAACCAAGATGCTACGCCTACGCATATGAAGGAGTTTATGCTGCGCATGTCCGCTCTTGTAGGCTCAGTAAGTAGTTCAAGTCATGCAATCTTTGGCCCCTGGCTAACAAACCAGCCCTCTTCATCCACCCTGCACATCCACCCCCTCACCGAAGAAGGTTCAGAACTCGGCGACCAAATCTCCGTGATATCCTCGGAGAAACAAAAGAAGGGCGGTAGCCTGGCCTACCAACTTAGCGACGTCAGTCGTTTTGCTGCCAATGCTTGGCACAGCGATATTGCCTTTGAGCCTGCGCCCAGCGACTACGCCATGCTCAAGGTCCACACGCTGCCGGCTACTGGCGGCGACACTCTGTGGGCCTCGGCGTATGATGTGTACGACCGGCTGTCACCGGCCATGCAGAAGATGCTGGAGGGGTTGACGGCCACACATGACGGGAGTTTCTTCCATGACGAGGCGCGGCGCTTGGGAAATCCTATACGCGAAGGCGAACGCGGGTCGCCGCTGAATCGCGGGCCGGAGCTGCGAGCAGAGCACCCGGTGGTGCGGACTAATCGTGAGTTTTTCCATGCCGTTTGATACCGAGCACTGGCTAACATATAGGCAGCCGTCACCGGGTGGAAATCCATCTTTGTCAACCGCGGCTTCACGCGGCGTATTAACGGCGTGACCAAGGATGAATCGGATCTGCTGCTCAAGTACCTGTTTGACTGTGTCACGCTGAATCACGATTTACAGATGCGCTTCAAGTGGGGCCAGAACGACATGGCTATCTGGGATAATCGGTGCACATTCCACTCGGCCACGTACGACTACTCTGATGTGCGTACGGGAGACCGGGTGTGCTCCGTGGGAGAGGCGCCGTACTTTGATGTCAATAGTGTCAGTCGGCGGGAAGCTCTGGAGAAGACGGCAGCCTAGAAGCCTAATGACATGATAGTAATTCATTATAGCTGAACAACCAACTTCCCCCCCACTAATCTCCCCACTGCGAATTCTGTCCAGTCCTGGATTAAGCCCGTTGAAGCCCTGCTGCACATACAGGATATCCGGTGGTACTAGCGCCCCCGCCTCGAGTAGCCGTTCTAACCATTCATTCAGCGCCGCGCCCACCTCCCACATTTTATGGAACAGCTTAATCGAAGCCGCATGCCCATTAACACCCTCTGTTGCTTCCTTTGGCAGCCCCGGCAGCCGTCGAAATTCGCGGCGGGATACGGGCAAGGTTAAACTATGGCGCAATGACGTATTCTTGATATGTCGTCTTGCGCAGGTCACGGTAGTCAATGAAGATGACAATGACCTTGGGGAAGTTAGCCAAGGCCGGATAGGATTGGTGTTCAACGTACCCTGTCGTTTGGGCAAAAGCGAGATTCATTTGTTTGTGCAACGATACCACTAGGACCGAGGGGTGGCACGTGTAACCCTATATGTCTAAATGATTAGGGTTCAACCCTACATCATTCATGATCTTGTACACCGTACAATAACCCATCAACACATTGAATGCTTTTACAGTAATACTAACAGTACTAACACTTGTAAAGTAGATACTTGCCGGATGAACGCTTTAAATCCCACACGGAAGAGAAAAAATGCGAGGGTTGGTCAGGGGTCGCATCAAGTGCTAAGCAGGCTTAGGGGCTTAGCGGCGGATAAGGCCAAAACGACAAAGAAGCCGATGAGAACAAAACAAGCTTCTTCGGTTTGAAGGAGCTGAAAGAAAAACACGAGGAATGAATATTTCCAATTCTCCGTATGGAAATACGAGAAAATAGTTTAAAAGACGGTGGAAGATGACGAAATAGAAACAAAAAAAAACAGGGCTATACCTGTTTCACTGAGCAGATTAGGTTTATGCAGGAGGTGCTTTTTTTTTTTTGCCTTGAGGAAGGTCGCCGACTCAATCAGGCAGAGATAAACAGCAGAAAACATAGCAGGAAAATCAGTCCACCGTTTGGTCCGGGTGTGTTGTTTAAGCGACGAATATGCATCTTGTAGCAATCAGAAAATTCTGCTGTACAAGATCTCGATGCTACTGATAGAACCCCGGTCAAGCCCCGTGGTCGTCTCCTGCTGCATGCTTTTGCTGTGGGGGAATACGAGATTAGATTGTGACGAAAAGGCAATGAAAGGGTAAATCTCGATAAAAAAAAAAGCAGGTCTCCAAATGCAGTACAGAAATACAGTCACTTCTGTAACGCTATTGCTGATATTCTCCGAAGCTCAGCAGTATATTTAGACCGATGGCCCGCCACTCTCCAGATATCCAGAAACATCCTCTCTTCACAGCACTTGCAATCTTTTGCCTGTATCTTCCCTTGTTTTCATAGACTTTCATTCATTCTTTACTACATTCTTTAATCATAATCATGCCTTCGTTTGCCACCCTTATGGCCGCCTCGGCCCTCGTCCCGGCCAGCGCCGGCTTTGTGCTCCACATGCCCGTCGGCCGTGATAACACCTACGTAAGTCTTCGTCCATGTACCCTTCTCAGCACATTGCTAACGCTAGCGACAACAGAACTACGTCAACGTTGGTATGGGCATGCCGTCCGTTCAGCACAGACTTTACTTCGACACGGGCTCCTCGACCTCGTGGGTCATCAGCTCATTGTGCGCCTATGGCAACTGCCCCAACTACACCGCTGACAAGCGTCCCTTTGTCGTCTACAACGCCACTGCGTCCATGACTTCTAACGACACCGGCGTCTATGGCGGCATGTCCTACCTGGGAGGCTCTGTTGAAGGCGAGGCCTACCTGGACAGATGGGATGTCGGCAACGCCAGCTGGGCCCAGACCTTCTTATCGGCCTACCAGAGCTCGTGGGGTCAGGTTTCCGCTGACGGTTTCCTTGGTCTGGCTTTCTCGACTATTGCCGAGGCCAACACCACCACTGTCCCCGAGACTTTGCTCTGGGGAGGTCTTCTGGACAAGCCCCGCATTGGCATCTACTACCAAAACATGCTCAACGAGACCTTGCCTGTTGGTGAAGCTGGTATGCTGACCATTGGTGGCTCGCTGGAGGACAAGTATTCCACCGGCCTGTCTAACCCTATCCCCGTTGATAAGGACCTGGATGAGAATAAGTACGAGGTGTGGCGTGCGCGCATTCTGGCCATCACCGCTTATCGCAACGTGAAGCACACTCACAACACTACCGTGCCCGGTGGTGCCAATGTCGGCAAGCCTTCTACTGCATCGACCCGCATAACTTCCAAGTCTATCTCGTTGCCCTCTAGATCGTACACCGTCTTCGACACGGGCGCCGAGGGCTTCAGCGTGCCGTCGAGCATCATTAACGAGCTGTACGAGGCTATTGGCATGAACTTCACGGCCATTACCGATGACCACTACGTCCCCCTGTGCGCCGACTTCAACAGCGACTGGGCTGTGACCTTTAGCTGGGGCAGCGACATGGCGAGTGCTGTCAACATCACCCTCACCGGTGATAAGTTTATTCTTCCTGGCTTTGCTAACCGCGAGGATGCTTGCTGGCCTCCGTTTGACGAATCGGGCGCCAATGACTACTTCTTCCTGTTTGGCACTCGCTACCTGCGCAACTTCTACACTGTTCTGGACTATGGCTCGACTAACGTCAGCACGTACGAGCCTACCATTTCGTTTGGTGACCTTAAGCACGAGTACAAGTCTGACTTCACTGAGGGCTTCTGAAGAATGACATAGAAACGACAGGATTATGGATTAATGACTTGTAATTATTGCATCATAGAACTTGACTTCAATAGACTAATCACCTTCACATGACTAAATATTCTTGGACCATGACCATCACGTACAGTTGGCTTCATCAGCGGGTGTGCACAAAAGTAACAAAAAACAGGCATGAAATCTAAATCAAAAGGCATTAAGCTGATAATTGGTCTATGTACTAGTACTGGTGAATCAACGGTAAGTACTCTAAGTTGTATACATAAATGGCATTGCTAAAAAATCAAACATATAATCGTGATGACCAGGACCTTTGTATCCCTCCTACAGAACAATAAGAATCGCGCACAGGGCGCCAACAAGCATGGTCGACGTCGAAGCACCAAACACCGAAGCGCCCGAAGTAGGCGTCGACTCGTCGCCCGTCTGCGTGGCCGATCCCGTGCTCGTACTAGTAGTATTGCCTGACTCTGCCGTAGTCGAAGTGGCCGACGCCGTCTTAGTAGCCGAAGAAGTCTGAGAAGAAGTCTTAGTGGCCGAAGTTGACGACGACGACGAAACATCAGGCTTGGTATTCTTCCACACGTCCAGGAGACACTGTGTGAAAATCTTATGGTCCGTCATCTTGCCGTTGCTGCCCGGGATGGGCGTCAGCGTCAGGATGTAATCCTGCTTGAACGCACCGGCTCCCCAGCCCGTAAGACCGAGATACACGTCGGCGTTTTTGGCAATGGCCGTGTTCTGCTGGCAGAACATGGACAGACACGATGAATCGCCCGAGGCACCCGTTTCAGAAACGAGACCCTTGCGGTTCGCCTTGCGCAGGTAGTCGGCGAGGTCGTCAAAGGCCTGGACATTGTTCATCACACAGGTGGTGTGCGTGCCGCTGTTGTTGATGTCCAGGTACTTGTGGATGTCCAGCAGCAGATTATCCGTGGTCCCGTCGGGGTTGGTAATGTTCAGCATAGCAGCCGCGCTGCCGTTTTCAATCATGGTGGCCGCGTTGGTGAAGTTGTTGCCCGGAAGAAGAATCATCTGCGACTTAGCGCCATTGTCCCGCAGACCAGTAACCACAGACTGGCACGTATTGGCCCATAGGTTGATGTCCAGATCGTGCGGCTCGTTCATCAGGCCGAAAATCACCTTGTCGTTATCCTTCCACGGCGCCGCAATATTTTGCCATAGCGTGGTAAACACGGCGTTTGACGGACCGCCCTGACCGATGATGGCATTATCGTAGCGCCCAAAGTTGTGCAGGTCAATTTGGCAGTAGGCGCCAGTGTCCAGGCATGCATTCACTAGTGTCTGATAGTTGCCAAAGTTGGTGCTATCCAGGGAACTGCCACCCTTGTTGGCGGTCAGGTATTGCCAGCTGACAGGCAGACGGAACATGTTGACGCCGTCATCCGAGACAAAGTGCTTCATCTGGGCAGCGCCGTCGACACCGCCAATGGTCTCAATCGGCACGATAGCCTGGGAGGTATCACAGGAGCCCTAGAGGAATGTTAGCGTCCGAAAAGATAAGGGTCTGGTAGGGTTACTAACATCAATGTCACAACCAAAATCCATGCCGGGGATAGCGACGCCCTGCACGGGTAGTTAGCAATTGCTTTATTTCTCGGCTTTTCTTTTAGAGAACCCACAAAGTACTGCATTTTGGCGGCGGCGAGGCCAGAAAAGGCGACAGCAAAAGAAAAGAACCGCATGATTTTTGGGGGCTGAAAAGGCAAAAAAAAAAAAAGAAAAAAAAAGGTGTGGCTGATTAAACGAACAGAAACAAAGGCTAAAAATTAAAAAGAAGTAAACTCGAATAAAAAACGAGAATTTTCAAGGTGAAAATAATGAATGAATAGAATGAACGAGTCTAACAAAAGACAGACTTTGGTCAATCTTGGCCCTGATCACTGGCTGGAAAAGGCACAGGAGAAAGGAAAGAAAAGGAAGAAGAGAAGAGAAAAAGAAGAACCGGCTTTGTGAATCGATATAAACGAAGCATAAAAAGGCGCAGGAAACAAATGTTCAGTCTGTCTGTGCTTTAACTGGCACCAGCGAGAGTGAAAGCCAAGTAAATTAATTACGAGAAAATAAAAAGACGAGAACTGTGCTAGAAGCCCGGATACTGCTTGTTGGAATAGGCGAGGAGTTGGCAAAGTTTTTAATCTTTTGCTAGTTGGTAGTGTTTTTCTCGTAACTTTTTACAACTTCGTATTCACGTTAGAGAGAAAAGGAAGTAGTAAAAAAGAAACAGGCATACAATCAACTGAAGACGGATGAAGAGAGGGTGAAAAAAAAACGAGAGAAGAAGATAGATGTATGCGTTCAAGGGTGGAAAAGCATGAAAACAACAGACGCTGAGCAAGATCGGAGAGACAGAGAGAGAAAGAGCCTGATCGAAGAAGAACGCGGGCAGTATATATACCGGTGCGCTTTTCACGGCGCACTCAAGCCAGCTTTGAAGCTACTCAGAAGGATATTTTAACGTGTGTCTTTGTCCCTTGAGTGCGATCGCCGTCTCACATTGGTCCATTTTATTTATTCCTCTCGTCTGTACTTTCTCTGGCGTCCAAGTTCCCTCTCTTCCCGTAAAAGACATCCCCACAATGGGCTTGGCAGTTGTTGTAACGAGAAGGCGACAGCGCCTCCTTTTGTTCCTTTCTTATCTCGAAGGCCGTCTTCCGGCTTGGTCCCTTGAGTTGCTTTGGATAGATTTGTTTATGCTACTTATGCAATGTTATGCGCATGTTATAGCGTTCTGTGGGTTATAGCCATCGCTTATTGGGAATGCAAAACAGGCCGATTTCTGGAATTTCGTTTGTGCCTTGGTTTCAGCTGGGTGATGGAACTGGCCGTTAAATGGATCATGGCATCGCACAAGAGAAAAGATGAAAAAAAAAAAAAAAAAAAAGAATTGCCAGATTCCGAACCCGCTAAGCCTCATTGGCATCCTTCTTCAACCTTTCGACGCCAATTAGGAAAACTTGGCGGCTTAGAAGGATAAGAGAAAAAGAGAAAAAAAAAATGACACCGATCCTTTTTGTCGAATTCAGGGGTCCTCTTTTTTCTCTGCTTACTCTTGCTCCGCCTAAAATAGTGCCATTCATCGACGCCCGACTGCCCTAAATATCTGCGTATACGGTGATGTCTATTTACAGAACACGCGCATCGCTTACATTCCTTTTTCCTCTTTCTTTCTTGTGCTGCCGATCGTCAAGGTTTGTATGTAGTATCCTCATTTGTCTGCTTGCTGGCGCTGTTTGTGTACCCTAAAAACTTAATTGGAACAGGGTGGCTGGCTGGTGTGATGTCATGAGAGTTGGCTTCCTGTGCTTTAAAGACAGGGCTTTAACCAGGCTGGCTAGTCTAGGTTCAGATAAAGTTGCCAAACACTGCAGGCTTCAAGACATGCTGTGGCTTACAATGTGTGCCAGCTCTGCTCTGTGCCGAATTTTTATTTTGTATTCACATTACTTTCAGGGACAGTGTCATCTTATCTCATCTGAATCCCTTTATATTGATTACTCCTATAATATCTCAAAAGCCGAGCCAATAACTAGGGACGTAAGATTTAAGATGCGCCTTTGAGCTGTCCTAGTTTCTTTGATTGGACTCCATCGCACATGCGACATTTCCAACCACATATGGCTAGTGAATCTAGATCTGCCGTGGCGTCTGTTATGCCAGAATGTGGCTTTTCCAGCCCTCATATATACTCGGTTCGTCTCATCCATACCTCACACCAAGCTAACATTGACCAAAATCGTGTCACAGATAATCTCCATTACATTACTTGTATTAGTGACTGTTCCAAGTGTCTTCTATTTTCGCCAGATTCTTCCCAACCGCTCGAGTGCCAAGACTAAATAGTACACAAAAAAAAAAGAAACCCAAACGCCCATCACGCCGCATGTCCAACCGTGTATGATGGCTGCGCGGCTGTCGGTGCATAGTAACCATGTAGTGTCGGGTTCATCGTCTGTTGCTTCTCATTCTCAGCCGCAGTCTGAGCCTGGACCTGAGCGCTTGCCATCATCGGCCCGGGCTGCTGGATTTGGGTTCCGGTCATCATGGGCATAGGCTGCTGCTGCATTGGTTGTTGGATGATGTAAACTACTCTGCCGAATTTGCGCAGTTGGCTCGTCTCGACGCAGGCACGCACAAACAAAGCGAAATGAGTAATCATGACTGCCCACATTGCGATTGTCAAGGTTCTGCCAATACGAGTTGCGCGTCGTCTCATCAGGAAAATAATCAGGTCGTCGGTCCCTAATTTTCCAAGGTTGGCCGTCGTCAAAGTTGTTTTCGATGTGATATCCGAGAGGTAACTGCTATAGCTGTCGTCAAAGAATCCAACCACCCAGTAAGTAGTCAGGATTCCGGTCGCGAAGATGGCCAGCAGCCATAAGATCAAGTGCACGCCGACATGCGCTCCAGGGTGAATCGGGTTACGCTGACCCCGATACATAAGGACAAGCAATTCCGAAGCCGTCCAGATAATTGACAGACTGCAGACTCCCAAGCAAATCCAGCTGACCACCACGATACCAAAGCTGTATCCCACTGAACTATCCGTGTTGATGTAGATGCTCAAGATTATGATCACAGTGTTGACGTTCAAAAGGGCAAAGTTCATCCAGTTCTTGGCGTTTGCCCATCTCGCACTAAACGGTTTACGAGCCAGGTGCTGGGCTTCAAAAGAGTCGGGCTGCTTGAAGGGCACCATCTGCATAGGATATGGCTGAAACGCGACACGAGCTGCACTCTGTACGTGATTCGGTATTTGGACGGGTGCCATGGTTATCTCGGTCGAAATGTTCGAGGTTGAAGCGGGGGCGGGTGTAGTTTCGTCGGGAACATCGCGGGATGATGAAGCTACTGTTGGCTCGTGCATGATGGGAGCGGTAGGCGCCGAGGATGAAGCCGCTGCGGTCATGATAACAACGGAATTAAAGCGTTATTTACAACGACCAAAACAACAAAGTCGAATGGATAATTAAACAAGAGCAAAACGAAAACGAGTGACTATTATTCAGCGAAGAACAAACAAACAAAATGATTGGCGAAGAAACGGGCGACGAGATTCATGCGACGCTGTCGACTGATTCTTGGTAGGTAAGAAGAATGAAAGGAAAGAGAAAGAATAAATGGAAAATATTTTAAGCTTGAAAACTAAGGAACAAGCTTAAGTATATCTAATCAGTCCCTCCTTCCTTGTATCATGACAAGCCACAACAGCACCAATGGCGCTACTTGAAATGAAAGCACAAGAGGCTGCACAACAAGGCCATGACTTTTCTGTGGATCTGGTCTAGGCAGCAACAACAATTCTATCTTTTTGTTCTAGTTTTCAAAAACTTTATATCTGTATTTCTTCTACCCCATTCCAGTCACCTCCTTGTGCGACTTTTGTTTTTCTTTGTTTTTTGACAGGCGTCATGCTCATGTTACGCTTAAATGCCCCTGGCTTTACCCTTTTGGGCTTGCCCACAAGCGCTTCTAGGCAGCATATCTTTCTGCCGCGGTTTACCCGCGCCCGGCTTTAGTGAACGCGCCAAATTAAAATGGGCCTTCGACCTTGAAGTCAAAGTAAGCGCATACTCGCTCCGCAAATCAATGATCTACAAAACTAGACTTGTCGTGAGTTTTTGTGTTTTAATATCTCGTGTCTTGAATGTATGCATGGTAATATTTAAGCAGGCTATCCTGTGTAAGCTGCCGAGACAGCAAGTTGCGCCCATGTAGTGCTGTATACAGAAGATGCCAAGACGGACCCCATAAGTAGATGCAACGCTGCTCCGAGCCCAACGAGGCTTTGTATATGAGTTTTCCCGTTTTCTTCCGTCGTTTCTTGCTTTGATTGCAAAGAATTCGTGTGTTAACCTTTAGAAAGGACATGATATCCACCGAGTGTAAGTTACTAAGGTGCATAAAAAAGGCGTATATCAAGTCGCTCACGGAGAGATATTGGTGACCATAACGACCTGATGTCCGGTGAGAGAAGAGCATCAATTTTACCCTGACTATTTATTTTTTGATCTCAAGTGTAGTGCAAATCCTATTGTTGGGTAGGATTTTCTACTTGCGACCTCGAAGCCTTATTCAAGATGCTGCTGGCTAAGATGGATGATGCGGGCTGAGGATATGTATATCTGAGAAATGCATTTTCTCTCATGAATGAAGTGGATATCGATACATAGTCGGTCGACTAAAACCTACACCACCATTTGCACTATCTCTCGTGACGGCTATTTTTCCCCCTTTTTTATCGTATTCTATTAACAGTAACAAAACGAAGCTATGTGCAAGCCTGGATTCTTCGTTCAAAGGACCAACCCGACCACACAAACACAAGGGACATATGACCCACAGTAAAAATAAGATATAAATAACAAAGGGAGTGTTGCTTTTTTTCTCTTTCAGAAAATACCGCAGCAATAATCGACTGCTGCGCCCTGGGGGAAATTATCAGCATTTTCTCTCAGGTGTGAAGTCAATTCTCACCCGCCGGCACCTTGCTTTTGCCCTCGCTCGTCTTTCTCGACCCATTGTGACACCAATACTCCGACCCCCTGTAATATGCCATAACGCCGTTCAAGAGCTGCAGCTTCTCTGTTAACTCAGCATGACGGCCACATGGAATATTCTGATCTCATCCTTTGACGTACATCTTTCGATGAATGGGATACATTCTATATTTGTGCCTAATAACTTATGTGAGGACACTTTCTTCTCCTCAGCCTTCTACATTTAGGTCCACTAAGAGAGAAAGCAAAGGGGAGAAGCTGAGCTTGGGTCTAGCCTCACAAACCAGTACTTTGTGCTTCCCAGAGCTATTTTAGGTAATAACAGGTGCCAAGGAAAAATTCTCATAGATACACATTGACTTGTGACGCATTTTGGTACCAACAAATATCACTTTTAATTACATAAAGACACGATGCCCAAAGACTTTCCTTGAAATACAATTATGTGCTGTGTCATGTACTTTGAAACGCAATATGATATGAATAGCACTGTCACATATCTTTTGGCAGCTTCAAACAGGGCTTGACCAAAGTACCTATTCGATGTGTATACCGAAATGCATCGAAGAAATTACATCGTCTTTTGTAATCATGAAAGAGAACCGACTGCGGTGCTGCCATAACAAAGTATGTCGAGAAGCGTGGCCTTTAATTACAGTTTTTTTTTTTTTTTTTTTGCAAAGTCTCGAGTACTATGAGCAGAGTCTCGGGCGTAACAAGCACTCTTGGTTGCCTGTTGATGCATGCCTGCAGCCACATTCTGCAGGTAAGAATAATGGACAGGCATCTGAGTGAGAGCTTGCAACCCTCTATCCAGAATTTCCCACTCCATATATTTTCTCAAAACTGTTGATAGTCTTATAACAAGTATGTAAACTACGTTGGTCAGAAGTTTGGGTTTAGAAAAAGACACAAAGGACTAGGCCTGAGTCCATTACACGGAGTTCTTTCACATTAGCCTAGGCATTCAGAATGCTGATGTGATGAGATCCCGGTTTGTGATAGTTTAGTGTTACTTTACAGAGAACTGGTACTTGTAAAAGGTCAACTAGACCAAACAAAGAAAAATGAACAGACTCAAAAGGCGCAGCCGAGTCAAGTGAAAGAAATAGGTGCAGTACGATTACGGCACAGGGTCAGCCGTAGTCCCCCCAAAGTGCAAGTGTACAAAACCAAGCGTAGGCCCAGTGAAGAATCTCTCTTTTTTTCTCGTCTTCATTTTCTCCTTTTGAAAACTCGTTTTTGGTCTGGCCTTGGGCTGAGAATCACTGCTTTTATATGCAAGTGAACAATAGATTGACGTTTGCGTTGTCTATATTCGAATGTTGTACATCAAATGTCTTATGCTGACTACTGATACATTCCTTCATACGCTTTAAAACGTGGCGCCCTCCCCTCTCTTCAGCTCTCTCTCTCTGAGCCTATTGCTCCTTGTTTTAAGCGCCAGCTTGAAACGTCATCCACTACCGACAGTCTTTACACATATACTTCGACCCTTATCTGATATCGCCATGACCAGCAACAACGCAGGCCTTTCCTGCCCTTCGGGTGGCTCGTTTTACATCTGTGCCGGTAACACCACCGAGTTCATCGGTTGCTGCACATCAAATCCATGCACGGATGAGCGGCAAGGCGAATGCCCTAATTCTGATCTACGCAACAGCAGCTTCAGTTCCTCAGCATATGAAGATATTGCGCCGCAAGAGTGTTCGAGTACTACCGGGTCATGGTATACCTGCAACTTTACCAACCCGCCGTTCCTCGGCTGCTGCTCGCAAAATCCGTGTGCCAAGGGTAGCTGCCCTTCAGACGCCGTACTCCCGGCTAAACTAAGCACGAATTCGAGTCGTCGGGCTCTTTTTCTGTCATACGTATCGGACTCGGACTCGGACTCGGACTCGAACTCAAACTCGGGTACTACATCTGTTAGCACTACATCTGTTACTGCTACTCCGAGTAGCCGCCCCGATGATACGTCGGGCATTAGCATAGGTGCCATCGTTGGCATAGTTGTGGGCGTCGTGGGTGCGCTTCTTATTGCTGGAATTATTGCTTTCATTGTGTGGAAGCGCAAGAAGAGGAACAATCGCAACTCGCTCGCTCATAGCCACCTAAAGCCGTCGAATACAACTAGCCCGGTCTCGAAAATGCGCCAGCCCCTGCATTTGATGTCTCCGAGTACATCTCCCGGATATAGCAGCGAACCCAGCCCTCCCATTTCTAGCTACATGCCGCACCAGCAATACACAGGTCTGTTCAACCCGCGCTATTAGTTCATATATACAGCAAAGTCTAACCTGTTTTCACAGACAACCTCAATTCCTCCATGCCCACTGCTATGACGGAAAACCACCAAAGATTCGCTCAATATCCCACTCTGCCTGGAGTCCCTTATATGAACAGCCAATACAGCGGTTATCAATCCGTATCAACGCTATCGCGTGATCAGGTTAATGCCCAGTACTCATCGGGTATTTCCCATGCGAGCAGTAGCCAGCCTTCGCCGGGTTTTGCACCTGTCTATATCCAAACCCTCCAGGAGCTCAGTGGAGAAGGCATTGAGCGGCCGCCTATTGTCCAAACGAGTCCACAGGAGATGCCGGCTGGGTCTGCACAGCAGCTAAATCTGACGCCGCCGTACAAGGAAGATCCGGTGGTTAATGTTTTTTAGGATGGAGAAGTTGACTATGGGAGGGCGAGGCGCATGTTTTTGATTTCATAATTATACAATCATCAATGATTAGCTTTAGCTAACGCAATTTATTTTCTTTATCAAGGCCGTGTCTACACCAATATCCCACTAGAGGCTTTATAGAGTATATTTGATTGTTTGAGAATTGAACGCATCAAACTCCGGGTTATCTATAGCATCGGAAGCAGATCAGTGCAGGGAGACAGACCGGCTTTGTTGGCTTAGAGATTAGGGCCTATGTGGCAGACACTAGGGTCTAGGGTTGTAATAGTTTATGCTTGTACGACAAGAATTCTCCGTTAACCACTTGACGTATCTACTACGTAAGCGTGATTACATTGACAGAAATGTCCATCTTTGTATCTTGGTAGCTGCTTCAAATATAGCGGCTGCCAGTGAAAATAAATTTGAAATCATGCAGCCTCTTCGTAAATACTGAATCGCAGAAAAAGCAAGCATGTTATGCAAAAGTACTTTCTAGTGAATTTCGGGCCTGTTCACGGGAAATAAAAGTTGCTTGATTAGTAGGCCCCACCCACCAACGTCAAAATTTGCCCCCGTTCAATCAATGACGATCAATCAAACAAACTTGCCAGTTCATCAAAAGCATCCCGAAAAGCATCCCAGCTGACGATTTATTGTGCCCTCGGCCCACTCTCTGGCGCCATTTGCTTCTTCCGAGTTCCCCGGCGGTGCCTGGCGGTATGTTTTCTCTCTTGTCTGCCATTGCGGCTTCTTGGACAGCAGCTTGAGGGGACGAGAATCACAGAATAGAGAAGAATGCGCTCAGCTCTGCAGGCATCTTGTTCCCTAAGCGAGCAACAAGAGAAAACAAGAAAAAAGCAACGTTCTGGTCGGCTCCTAGTCGCAAAAAGACGGTTTCTTTGGCCGCAAAACTCGCAATTCTGGCGGCGATAGAGCTTGGCTTTTGTTTTTGCTAGCCCAAGTTGCACATCTTTTATGTAGCAATCGTCCAATACTCTTGTTTATTTTCTTTCCCCTTGGTTTTTATTGAGCCTCGGATATCAGAGGGAGTACTTTGCACTCACAGAATTACATAAGTATGCAATGAAAGCTGATTGTGCGTCAACTCCAGTAGTATTTACTTATTCCTGATTACAATAATATAATCTCGGTCGCCACCCGCCGGCCGCTATCTCGACATTTGCCTCTAAAACCAATACACACCCATCGAATGTGCAAGATAGTCGAATCGCATTTTGTCCTAACTCTTTCCTTGCTTCTCCCTCAAAAATCCGCCGTCTTACTATCATATCAGTCTTACTACTACACCGTAGTAGTGCCAGACCAAATTCGACTTCGCCGCGAGATCCGAAAGCCTAGCAAACCGAATCCGCCTAATAGTACCTATTAGTCTAGCTGAGCAATTATTTTCTTCCCTTTCCGACCTCATAGTCCCGCCAACTCCAACTCCAACTCGCCCGGTGCCATCATGCCCACATCCAGACCCGCGTCGTTCCCACGCCGGCCGCGTTCCCACTTTTCGCGCTCGCGCGCCGGCTGCCTAACGTGCCGCTCCCGGCGCAAAAAGTGCGACGAGCAAAAACCCATCTGCGGCGGCTGTGAGCTCGGGAAACGCTCCTGCCAATGGTCAAACGACGCTGCAAGGGGTGGGGCAGATGACGAGCTAGACGCTGAAGAGGAAGAACCGGCGCTACAGCATCCGAGCGTGTCGCTGCCGAGCACTGCGGCACCGAAAACGCCGCCACCCGTGCCAGGGATTGTGCCCGTGCGCGTGTCCCAGAGATCACCGGAAAATAACTCGGTCCCAGTGCCGCCGGTACCAGTGCGCGTACACTCTGGCGAGATACCCTTGACGCGGCCGGCGGCGCATAATGTTTTGGGCTTTCCCCCGCACCCAGGGAGCTTTAACGGTCCTCGGAGACCCCAAACGCCGCCGCCCATTCCGGGAATTATCCCCGTACAAGTGTCAAGACGAACGACAGAGGAAATTAGCTTTGACCCAAGAAGTCTTTCGTCAACTGTATCGTCATCGCCGACGGGCCCTCATGTAACTCCTTATCCCCCAATCTCTGTGCAGCCCGCACCATATCAAATGCCGGCAGTACAGTCTTCCTTGCCCCCGCATGCTTCTTATGCTCATTCTGGTGTGCCTTTACCCGCTGCCTTTCCTATTTCTGGACCTATGCCAATTTCCACGTCTCCTCCCGTGGTGGCGCCAGCTCCTGTTATGGTTCCTATGCCTGGGTATGCCCCGCAAATGCAACCCATGGCTGGCCCTCATATTGGTATACCAGCTCCCGCGCAGCCCTTCCCCATATCTCCTGTACCTCTGTCAGGGATGCCATTACCAGAAGGAAACCAAATTCATCCCAACAACATAGGGACTACTGCCGTCGTCATGCCCAATATTACTGCACCCGAGCCATCTCCAGAATACTCTACATTCACGACGGCACCTTTAGCATCAACTAGTAGTAGATTTTCCCCCGCGAAGATCTTGAGCTCCTCTCTCTCCATCGTGGAGAATACCGCTCTTGCTAATCCTACCACACCAAAAGGCAATTCTGGGTACGAACCAGCTTTGACGAGAAGCTACAGCCCTGATGGCAACAGCTTCGTGAACCCAAGCCTGGACGCAAACAGGGATTTGTTTTTAAAGCTTATTGGCGTAGTATTTCGGCCAAACCCACTTAGTATCTCTGGCATTGTCGATAATACCGCCCCAGTGCCGGCAACGCAACCGCAAGAAGGATTCATATACTCGATGGATGAGGATCCAGTGGCTTCTAATGCTCCTATTCCGCTCTCTCATTCTTCTCAAAACAGCCGGCCACCTCATGCCAGACCGCCGACTCCGATTAAAATGGCTGGATACGCCAGCGTAATCCCCACCCAAGGCACTTTGACTACCACAAGACCGCAATCTTCCAGCACCGCCAACATCCTTGAGCGCCGGCTCTTCAATCCTGAGCCCGCTACCAACCCCATGACAGAGGGTGAATTCTCCAAAATGTTGATCCGCTTCGTGTTCAGCAAACAGGCCGAAATGGAACTTAACTCCGACGTCGACGGCGACATGGGCCTGTCCGACGTCCAGCACGCCGAAGATAACCGCATCCACACCACCGAGGAAGCAATTCGCCTGCGCCAGCGCCGTGCCCGCTTCAAGAGCAAGCGCGCCCAAGAAGACCGGGCCGAGCTGCGCAATACACAGCTGTACCGGGCGGAAAGCTCGGCTTCGGCTGCGCGCGGAAAGGCGTTTTACCAGGCCGGCCAGCAGATGTATGCCAGGATCATGCGCAGTCGGCCGGCAACCGTACCGCATGTCACGCAGAGCTTCAAGCTGGATCCGCGGTCGCATCTGCTGTTCAATCATTTCCTGGTCACGGTGGCAGATCAGCTGGTTACGTGTGCGGAAAACGTGAATCCGTTTAGGCGCCTGGTCATTCCGCTGGCGGCGCAGGATGATATCATCATGCATGCAATGCTAGCGGCTGGTGGCGCGTACTTTAGCTTCCCTGAGTCGCCTGATAAGGCGCTGGGCACCGTGTCGCGCTATCATTACTCGGTTGTGCTGAACAGACTGCCGGCGGCGTTACAAGGAGGTAGATATATGGGTGAGAGCGAGCGGGTATCGCTGGTATCAGTGATGCTGCTGTTATCGTTGTTTGAGGTAAGTCCCATTGCCCCTTGCTTTCGGGAATAATATGCTTACAAATTGCAGATTTTGGCTGGTAATACATACGGGAGTATTCTGATGCACATGACTGCCTGTCGTTCTGTGCTGCTATCACTGATTTCCAATCCACCCGAGGATCCGTCATCAGATATTGGCACCATGTTTGGATTCCTATGCGAGTGTTACTGCTACACCGGCACTCTTGCCGCCCTATCGTCTCTTCTCTGCTACAGAAAGCCGGCTATTGAGATTGATCCGTTCATGCGCGACCTCTCCCACTTACGGCGCTTCCCGACATACCGTTGCTTCCTGGGCGTGGGTCACAGCCTTTTCCAGATGCTCACTGATATCATCGACCTTGGCATTGACAGATTCGCCGAAGAAGAAAAGGGAGAGGCTAGCATCGAAGTGTTTGCGCGGTACCAAAACCTGCTCAAGCGCATCGAGTCCTGGGTCGATCCCGACGACGACGGCGACATGCGCATGGACTGGCGCAACGCTTCGGGCGTGTACCAGCACACCATGATCATCCTGCTACACAGCATCTACTACCAGGACTTCTTCTCGGAGCCACAGGTCATTGCCGACGTGCGGAAGCGCATCGAGACGGCCTTCCCGCTGCTTCTCTCGGTGGCGCTGTCGTCAAATGCCGGCATGATGATGATGTTTCCATGCTTGATTTTTGCGTCGTGCACGGAACATGATTGGCTGCGGGATACGCTGCGGTATGGAGTCATGGCATCAAAGTTTCGAAGTTGCTCAACGAAGAAGGGCTTGTTGATTATGGAGACAATGTGGGCAGATCCGACTCCAGAGTCGTTTGGGCCAAGAGGACTGGGATATATCATGAATAAGCACAATATCATCTTTTGCATGTCGTGAGATGATACTGTGAGTAACGAGGTATGAAGGGCGTGATCAAGGGGTCTAAGAGATAGGAGATTAGTACTTGGAAGATTGGCCGCGTAGGAGATGCGCAGCTATTTTATATAAACTGTCACTATCCTTGCACAATTGCTAGACCCCGTGATGAGGTGATGAGCTGACATGCAACGCTTATCTTCCATACCCAAATTACTGGCACATATCCAGCCTCTCAGTTAACTTGACCAATAAATTGGTGTGATCTGATTGCTAGCGACAGTTTTATCTGACAAAGATTTAGAAAATGTAAAATATAATGCATAAGTCGGGCGACACTAGAGTTCAGCTACGGATATAAAAGCAGCTGAGATTAGCGCCAACGACCGTATTAAGCCATTAAGAAGTGTGCGTCTTGACAGGGTTCGCTAAATGCTGCATACAGTATCTTGCCGGTCTTGGCGCAGGATCATGATAGAGGTTTAGGCGACAATTCAGCTTTTGCCCATTGTCGTCGCCACCGCGTTGACGGAGGTCGTTTTCTTATCGATAGCCCTTCTATAGCCCGGCCTAAGGTTGCACGCGGTAGCCGAAAGGGGTTAAAGTGGGTGTTTTGTTACGGCCATTCGGGTACCACTTTTATCCGCAGCAAACAATTTCGGTGTCTGAAAGGTCGGCTTTAACTGAGACACGGCCACTGTTGCTTATGATGTTACTGCATCGGCACAAAGAATCGTGTGCCGCGAAGAGTGGGTCACGGGCTTAATACTGATCAGGAGATGGGACAGATCCGAAGTAACGGCCGAGTAAACGCTCCTGGGGCCAACGTACGTGTCTTACAAACAGCAGCTGGATATTAAGTCTACTACTACTTATGAGTGGTTGTAAGTAAATACTCAGGCACTAAAGGTTTATGCAATTTAAACTAAAAATATTCAAATCTTGCGCCCGGAGCAAACGCGGTGATGCCATGATACCTAACCGCTTTCCGTCTTTGACATCTTAGACATCGAGTCTATCCTATGAAGCCTCTAGCCAGGAAACACCAGCAGTTGGTACTTGATCTAATTCACGTTATTCCCATAGTGCCGCCAGGCAGGCTTTGCCGTGGCTACATACGATTCTACTTTACACTCGGCCCTTAGCTTGGAAGCTCCAGACCATCAGAATCATGGCCAGATAGTTTGATATCACGACACAAAACATTAACGAGACTCTGAGCCGAGGCGTGCGTTCCTTGTCTCTCGAGTGACGCTCATTCATGTAAGACAGATGCATATAATAGCAGATCTAGTGTATTTTACCTGAACAAAAAAAGAAACCATCCAAATGAACCAAGACGAAAGAGAAAAGAAAAAAGATAAAGATAAAAAAACAACCCCAAACCAAGCGAGTTCTTAATTTGCAAATTGATCATACAGTCATACCATACCAAGCGCGCATTGTGGCTGTGCTCTGATTTTCGGATACCACGAATGCAAAAACAGCTGATGAAAATCAAATCAGACTGCGATGCTCAGTCTCACCCTCGCTGATGTCATTGTATGCGTCATAGCTATCTCTCGCATACAGATACCGCGTCGGCTCCGGCTTCTGCAGTCTATTCTGCACCGGCACTAGATACGGCTTCGGATCCTCGTAGTGCACCGCAGTTGCCGCCGCCATCCTGTTGACCTCCATGGGAGCCGAAAAGGCGCGCGACTTGCGCGTGCGGATCCTTGACATGAGGCCCATCTTGGGCACGACAGGCGTCGGTGTCAGGACCTCGTCGAAGCGGGTACTGCTAGGCTGCGGCGAAGGCGTGGAACTCGCTGTGCTGCTTGCGCTGCCCGACGACACGTTCAGGTTCCACGCGGGAAATGCCTCGGGCTCTTCTCGGTTGGTTTCAGGGAGCGCGTTATCCATGTCTGCGTAGCGGCCTTTCCGGCCGGACTCGCGCGAGCGGCTGATGGTTGGCAGGCTGGAGAAGATGTTCTTGGCAGTGTTGACGGTGCTGTCTTTCATGGCTGAGAGCTTGGAGCCACGGCGCGGGCGCGTCAGGCCAGCGGAGATTTCGTGGTCGTCGTCGTGCGGGTCTTCATACGAAGCGAACGGATCGGCTGTGGGGTACGTGGAGGCATCGAGGTCGTAGCGGACAGTAGAAGGCTGTTCGACGCCGCGCCACGCAGAGTCTTGGGCTTCGGAGTAGCGGCTCCAGGTAGTGGACCGCGTTCTGGAAGATTTGGTTAGCGATATGGGCTGCAGAAAAAGAGTAGCGCTGGAGCGCACGGGCATTGACAAACCTGTTTACAAAAGGCCGCATATTAGTGGTATATAGTGAAGACGCTGTGATGTGTGGTAGAAGAAACGAGGAAGTGCTGATATCAGGAAAATCAACTGAGAAAAGAAAAAGGGAAAAATGGAAGTTGGAAAACAAATCAACGAATCAAAAAGTCTACCGTTGGGAGGCTCTCTGTATATATATATATAAAGATTGCAAAACATGTCAAATCAACTCTGAGACTGGTCATATTTGGGGTGGCAAGGCGGCGGCAAATATCTATAAACCACGATAAAATGCTACAAATACTAGTCAGACAATAAGATATCGGTCTTTCCACATCGACAGGCCAGATCAGACTATTCCGCCGGCGATTCTGTGCCCACTAAATACTGTATATGAGTATGTATTGCCATCCCATCTGTGGCGTATAGGACATGGATCACATAAAACACGCATCTAGGGTAGGCTTTAACTACTGTACCTGTACTTGGCGGTATTCAAGCTGGTAAGTTCTGCCCACGGTCCTCAAACTGTGTCTGGATATCGCTAAACAGGATTAGGCTCAGGCTAAGAAACAAGGAAAGGAAAGGAAAGGAAAGGAGAGGAGACGAATTGAATCCGAGGCGCCAGCCCGAGCAATTGCTTCACTGTATGAAGCGCCCACTGCAAATCACAAGCTGTTTTCTCGCCAGTCAGGTATTATTTTGCCCCAAACAACAACTTGCAGCCAGGGTCTGTATCCTGCCATGCAGTGTTCCTTGTGTAGTGCCACCCACTAAATACTAAATAGGACTCATTGCAGAGAGCTCGCATAATGCGCATTGGGGAAGGGCCAGGATGACGATCCATCCAACAACAGCTCAACCAGTAGGTACAAAGTACCAGTAACTAGTACTACTAGTACCAGTACAAAGAACACTCTTTGCTATGGTTATCAATTCCATTATCAGATAGACAACAAATAAGGACAAAGTTCTTAAGTATGTACAGCAAGCGGAAGGCGGGTCCTGGCTGGAAGATGGGGGG
>LKBB01000098.1:0-32532 GCA_001513885.1 Thielaviopsis musarum
GGGGGGGGGGGGGGATTAAAGTGAGCGCTTCTGTCTTGGGTTTTAGATATCGGGAGCTACAAGTAGTAGCACATAGTAGTAGTAGTAGTAGCACATAGTAGTAGTAGTAGTAGTAGTACTACTACGGGGTAGCATATAGTAGACAGTGGGATGGCTGCGGAAGAAGCAGGTTTGCTTCGTTGGCCCAAGCTCCTAATCTCCTGCGCGGCGTACCTTCTTCCACACTCACAGGAAGTTAGTTACCTTGCTTTTGTTTAATACCTATGAAGCACGCAAGTACTTTCATACTTTCTTACTTACTCAAGTACGTACTTGCGTGTAGAAAACGCGCCCTAAACTAAAACCGGCTGTAGGGAGCTGCCACTACTTGAACTGGACCAGAACGTCCCCCACCCGTACACTCAATTAAAAAAAACTAAACCTGTGCGTGACTTTCTTTTTTTTTTTTTTTTTTTTTTTTTTTCCACACATACAGGCAGCCACCATGCCGGCCGGCACCGCAGAACTTTTGCGCCTGTCCGACGACATATATAATGAGCCGCACATGTGCTTCGAAAAAAAAAAAAAAACCACGAAATTAAAAAAAAAAAAAAAACTTGATGGGGGCTTTGTTCCTGCAATCATTTTTGCCGTGTTGTGTAAAACGCAGCTTGCCCAAAAGATAGAGAGCTAAAGCAAAAAAGCTTAGAGCTAAGTAAGTTGACCCAGCCAATCGTAGCTGTAGATCCACGTGATGGAAACTGCTGCTGGGCTCCACATTCCCATCCTGCGGAACAACAGCAACAGGTTGAAGCTTAAACGAAAACAGGATGGCGTTTATTATGCTGACAACTGCGTCAAGTTCCGTCTCTTGACAAGCTTTATTTCTCCCTCTTCGCTTTTTTTTTTTTTCTCCTCAATTCTCCCCCGGTGTCGGCCATTCCATCAACCCATTGAGATTGTAAGCCTTTTTTTTTTGTTTCTTTTTCTAATTGATCTCCAGATATGGAACGATGAAAAAAAAGATGGGGCAAAGCGGCGGCCTGATACTCTCACACGTCTCATCAACTCTAAACAAAACATCGACTGCGTTTCCCCGACTAGGCGGGTCTTTTTGTTTTGTTTTGATGGGCTCTGTGCTTGAGTTGCGTTTTTGTCCCTGAATTTCACTGCGTTTTTGTCCCCAAATTTCACTGCGTTTTTGTCCCCCAAATTTCCATGAGTCTGGAGGTAGTTGGGCAAAATCATAGACGAAAGCCCACTTTCTTCCTCCCCACCCACGTCGTACAAACGAAAACGCTAACAAGCCTTTAAGTCTAAACCAAGCCAAAAAGAAATACGCTGCTACTGTATAAAACGCGTTTTCACACCACCATAATGGACAAACCCGTAAACGCCGTATTTGTAGGCGCCGGCGCCGTCGGCTGTTTCTACGCCTCACGGCTGCATCATGTACGTCCCGAATCCTGCTCTACGCCCATCCGAATCTGACAGCGCACACCCCTACCAGCCCTCGCACGGGGTCAAAGTCTCCCTCGTTGCCCGCTCAAACTACGCCGCCCTCCAGGCCCACGGCGTGGCCATGTCCACGCACTCCTTTGGCGACTACACCTTTGCCCCCGAAGCCGCCTACCCATCCGCCGCTGCCGCCGCCGCCGCTGCGCAGGCCCACGGCTTCGCTTGGGACTTTGTCTTTGTAGCCACCAAGGCCCTGCCAGACATCGCCGACGACTCCGCCACCATCGCCCCGCTCATCGGCCCGTCTACCGTTATCGTCCTGATCCAGAACGGCGTCGGCGTTGAGGCGCCCTACCGCGAACGCTTCCCCGATACGCCGCTAGTCAGCGCCGTCACCGTTGTCAGCGCTGAACAGACCGCACCGGGCAAGGTGCGCCAGAATCGCTGGACGCGCATAAGCTTGGGGCCGTACACCGACGGGCGGGGCACTGGCGCCACAGCGCTCGCAGAGCAGGGCTCGCGCGCCATGCACGATTTGGTACGCTGGTGGGGCGACCTGGGCGGCATCAAGGACGTCGATCCGCACGATGAAGTCGACCTGCAGATTGTCCGCTGGCACAAGCTGTGCATCAACGCGGCCATGAACCCGTCTGCGGTGTTGAGCGGCGGGCGTGGCAACGCTGATATGGCGTCGGATGCTGAGCTGCGCGAGCACCTGCGCGGCGTCATGGACGAGATCCGGGCAGCGGTGCCACGCATCCTGGGCCGCGAGTTTCCGACGGATCTGGCCACACCAGAGGCCATTCTCAAGTCGACGGACCGGAACAAGGGCGCGCGTCCGAGTATGTTGCTGGATTGGGAGGCGGGGCGACCGATGGAGCTGGAGGTAATTCTGGGAAATCCCGTGCGTATTGCGCGCGAGCGCGGGGTGCAGATGCCGAGGCTGCAGACGCTGTATGCGCTGTTGCGGAGTGCACAGAAGATGCGTAGCGAAGCAAAGACAAAGCTGTAACTGTAACTGCAACTGCAACTGTATCCCATCATAATCATCATGCCAAGTAGTTATTAAAGATATGCAAGTCGTAACGGTCGTGATATATATATATGTATATACAAAATATAAGCAAAACAGAAACGATGGCTCATCGCGTATAGGTAATCACCTCCCGTTCAATCCGGATTGTCCCGTCTTGCGGAACAGTCACGTTGCGTGGGTCGTGTGTGATTTCCGTCTGCGTAGTGATGGCTAGGCCAAGATCGAGCTGGCGTTTCAGTAGTCGTGCTTCAGCGGCTTGGTTTAGGCCTGCCTGGGGAACATAGTTCCATGGATTTTCAAGCGACATGAGCTCGGGAGATGTCGCTGTCTTGCTGCTTTCTTGGTTCTGGTGGCGATAGACAAGCTCTTCCTGGCTGCCGTTGACCGTGGCTGCGTTGAAGGTTGCCGCGCCGTTTTCTACCTTAATGATGGTTGTTTTGCCGTGGACCTTGAGGGGATTCCTGGGCGATTCGGGATCGGTGTTTCCGGAGCGGCGGTTTGAGTTCTTGGGAGTCACGCGGAAGCCGAGCGCGGGGATGCAGCGAGATAAGACGGGCTTGAGGGTTGGTAGACAAGCACATATGAGGGCGCAGGAAAGCTCGGCAAGAGACCAAGATGGGCCTTCGATATTCGACCATGTAGGATCGACCGAGTGTGCCAAAAAGCGGATTCGGATGCAAGAGATGGCGACGGTTCTGTGATTGTGAGAATGGATTTAGATCCAACACGAGGGATATTATTACTTACAAGAATCCCAGCGAAAAGATGAAAAAGAGGAGTATCTTTTGCGTTTTTGGGACGTTGAGTTTCAGCAAAACCGGCATCGGTAACAATAACACGATAAAATCGGTGATAATGTTTCCTGCTGCGTAAATCCAGACCTGAGGATATGGCGAGAGACACTTGGCCTTGACAGTGGGATCCCAAAACCCTTTGAGAGGTATGCACCAGAACAGTGTTACGAGGGTTTGTGAAGAGCCCCAGGCGCCAATGAGTAAGATGGCCGAAATATACCACTTGCGCATGTGTTGCACAGCAAGCACGCGGTAATATTGGAAGAGAAGCGTAAGCTTGAGGACCGTAAGGGCGCAGGCGTAGAGGGTAATTGAAGCGTAAAAGGCCTGTTACAAGCAAAATGTTAGACAAGCACGGCTAAAACAGACAGCGAGAACGTACCTTTTGATATTCCACGAGATCTTTCTTGCTCACGGTGGCAACATGGCGTCCAAGGCCATGCTTTCCCATTTCTATCAGACAAATACATTGCCCGACAATTAAAATCTATAGCAAGAGTTAGTAATGAAGTTAAACTGATAAAGCAGTGGTCCTACCAGTGACGCAATCGCGAGCCAGTCATCAACACCCATGAGGTGTAGAATAAAGTACCGGCTCCATATCCGCAGCACCGTGACGGTAGCAGAAAGAGAGAGACACACTCCTATTGCGACATGCGTTATCCAGATTCGACTTTCGGTAGTCGTGTAGCCACCGGGACGCTGTCCAAAAGTGGCGTTTGCCGGTGTATCGGACATGAGAGGCGACGATAGAAAATAACTTTCGCGAAAAGTCTTGATGCTACTGAGTGTTGAATGTTGGCGCCAAGACTTATATTATGTATTGTTCAAGCTTTAGACACAAAACATGAAGAAAACAATATTCTCTGGTAAACATCAAAGACCGATAGGCCGTGAGAAGGCTTTGTATCTTGCTTGATAGGTTAGTATCAACTAGAACGAAATAGGGATAGTAAGCAAAGAATTGCCGCTGGACTGGAACTGTCTTACCTTTAGGGCCATATAAGCCCTTTTTTCTTTAGCTTTTTCCAGTGCACATTCACACTGCTGCATCGGGGGAAAACAAACAGACGGCGCTGTACAAGTATTGTCAGTACACATGACGGGCGGAACTGCTAAAGGAAGCAGCTGGTGCTAGCACAAAGACTGACAGGAAGCATCCAGCGCATCCATGACTAATCGTGGCCTTGGAAAATCTGGGGCTATGCGGCCGCCGAGCCGTACCGTGTCAGTTAAAGCTAGGGTTTGGGCCGCACTGGAGGGATGTAAGCCCTGCGTCTCTGAGCGCACCAGCGGAACCACCAATTGGCAGAAGCATTCAGTCGACCATCGTTGCTTGAGCTGCGTACAGAGTGCCACCAGCCCTTTGGAATAAAGAACGCATCGCCTGGATTCACCGTGGCCTCGACCATGTCTTCTCGGGGCTCTCTCCAGATCTTTCTCTCCAAAAGATCTCGTTCAGGGCCCGCCATCATCTCTGTTGATCGCATCCTGGGACTTCCCCAGGTTCCAAGAGCAGTCTGGACTTGTTGAAAGAGAGCTTCGCCAAAACGAGGAGGAAGCAGTCTTAGCGTCTTCGAGCCACACAGCTGAACAAACATGTTGGGATTAGGATCGCTGTGCAGCGATGTATACGTGGGCTCTAGACCGATCCAGATGCTGGTGCTGTAAATGTCCCCTTTCCCCGCATTGCTGACGAGTGCTGGCACAGGAATATCGTCGAGAAGAGAAGGCGGTAGCGACCGAAGCGGGTTTTGTGAGATATAGAGCCCGCCCACTGTAGTTCCATCACTGCGCATCCGGGAGTTAAAGGCAGAAGCAGCCATCATGAGCGCGAGCGGTGCGTCGAACAGAAAAAAGCGTGACGTATCCGTTGGCCGTATCAAATCTGGTAGCATTGGAGCACCTGAAGCGGTAAGGGTACGATAGAAAGCCGAGATGGCATCGTTTCCATTGGCTGTTGGCTGCGCACCTGTCAGTTCATATCTCATCTGCGTAGTGTCTTTTACATCAACAAAGTATGGTTCATTAAAGGCAGCTTCTACTCCGGTGCCCCTAAACCACTTTTCAATGGCCGGAAGAGTGAAGCTATTCCTAAGAGGCCCGCACAAGACCAGCGGATTTGATAAGCTGTTGGTTAAACGGTCAAACTCCGCCGCACATAAAGAATCAAGCGGACCGGCAGCTGTCACTTGGCGACAATTGGCGTGAAAGGTGCGATAAGGTACCGAAATTATTCGGGCGGCTGAAAAGGTAAAGTGAGATGGATTGATATGAAGTTTCATGACGGGAGTACGTCTTGGAAGAAGAAAATTTTGCAGTGAATAGGTTTACAGCAAACACATATTAGGCAATAACGTTTCGTTTATGGTACCACTCTACTTCTGTAAGGTAACAGTCTACGACATTAGGGTTAGGATTCACGCTGCTGTGGTTGTCCTTTATTCGATTTGGACTTGGAAGCTGAGCTGTCCGACAAGAAAGTAAACTCGCACAAGCGGTCTCAGGACAAAAGCCTTTGCACGGCTGGAATTACAAAATGCATTTTTCTTTGATAGCTAATGAGTGATGCATTAACACGAACATCAATAACAGCGACAAAGTCTCTTGCTGTTAAAGCCAAGAAGCCAGTGTGTCAGCTGGTGACAGCTGACAGTCTCCAGCCAGCCTTGCCGGCAATTGTCCTTCATTCCAAGCGCTGGGCAAAGCCAAAAGTCCGCAGGGCCCCAGCAAGCCAGCCAGCCGGCCAGTGCGTACCCCAGCAATAGTCAAAATATTCCCCCCACCAAGAAACACTGTAGTGGAGGAATTCCTTGACAACATCCGCTCAAAACTCCGCGTTCAGCTGTGAAAGGCGCATCTCGGCTGGCTGTATATATTAGTACTGCACACTCGCCATTATTGATATATTCTGACTTCAGAGAGCCTTTCCGCCAAAGAATCCCGGATCCACTTTCTCTATTGGCGCCAGTTTTTTTTTTTTTTCCTGGAGTGCACTTTGACGATAGAGAAAAAGAAAAAAAGAAAAAAAAAAGCCAACGAACATCGCATCCCGATAACGACGACGAAACAAGAGCATCAATCAACCACAGTGACGACAAAAACCGCCATCGGCAAATTTTTTTTCTGAGAAGGAGAATTCACGGCTCGGTATAGAGACCACCAGACAACTTTATTTCTGCCGAAAAACGACTCGCCGCTCCGATTAGCCTGTCTCGACTCGTGCGAAATCTGTTCCGAGTCTTCGAACCGACCAACCCGATTGTCAATACCAGACAGACCCCATCGTCGGAAATACAACCGCTTTATTCTTGGACATCTGCATTAAAGTACCCACTGCTGCTTTCTCCCCAGTCGAAGCCGCATTAGTTTCGATAGCCCGCACACGATTTGACGGCTTCGCTTTCCTTTGATATCTTGATTCTTCTCACTACACCACCTGGCAGCCATGTCGTCATCTTCAGGCGCACCCGATTCGTGGATCGCGTCGTTCTGTTCGCTTATTGGCCATGAGTACTTTGCTGAGGTCTCGGAGGACTTTATCGAGGATGACTTCAACTTGACAGGCCTGCAGGCCCAGGTCGACATGTACAAGGAAGCCTTGGAGGTTTGTTTTGTCTCTTCATTTCCGACCATGTCCAGTCTGCTAACCCATTGTCAACGTGTAGATGATTCTCGATGTCGACCCCGAAGACGACGAGGATGAAGAAGAGGAGGAGGAGGAAGAGGACGAAGAAGACATTTCCATCGAGGCCCAAGAGCTGCGCGCCGCTGGCCAGCAGGTCGAGAGAAGACACCACACCCGTATGGCTAGCGACATTTCGGTTATTGAGTCCTCGGCCGAGACTCTTTACGGTCTGATCCACCAAAGATACATTTGCTCGCGCCCCGGCATGCAGCAGATGAGTGAGAAGTACGAGCTGGGCCACTTTGGCAACTGCCCGCGTACCAACTGCGAGATGGCTCGTACTCTTCCCGTTGGTCTGTCGGATATCCCCGGCGAGGACACGGTCAAGCTGTTTTGCCCTTCGTGCCTTGACGTCTATGTCCCTCCTAACAGCCGGTTCCAAACTGTCGATGGTGCCTTTTTTGGCCGCACGTTTGGCGCGCTCTTCCTGCTGACCTTTCCCGAATACGACCTCACAAAACGCGGCGCCGACGCCATTGCCGGCATCCGCAGCGGCGGCGACACGGATATTATCAACGGCTTCTACTCCAAGAACATTGCCCCTGGCTTGGGCAGCCGCCACATCTATGAGCCCCGAATATACGGATTCCGCGTGTCGGTCTTTTCCAAGACGGGACCGCGCATGCGCTGGCTGCGCGACCGGCCGACGGATATGCATGAGACGGACGAGATGGCACTGGCTGCGGCCGAGAAGGAGAGGGCGAAGGAAGGCCCTGCTGGTGCTGGAAACGGAGCTGTCAGACGGGGTCCCCGGTACCGGACAAGCAACGGCAGCCCCATGCGTGTTGAGGTGGCGGACCAGCCTCTGTAAACAAAGGAGGTTGGCTCAGTTCGGCTCGGCTTGTCTCAGCGGCGACGCAGTGAATTCAATACTTCTCTCCCCCTTTTTATTTCTCTCTTTCTGCCTCTCTCTTTCTCTCTTTCTCTCTCTCACACACTCTTCCCCCCCCCCCCCTTTTACCCACTATTCCTCCCTCTCTCGAACAAACTTTCACCCCATCTTTGCCCATTATGATGACCTCCAAAATGGATATACTATACCACTAGTACACAAGCACTGCTGCAATGGTTCTGTGCCTTTATGTTCCCTGTCCATGTCTTTATCCGTATCTGCCCCCTCTTTTTTTTCTCTGTCTATGTAATGTCACGGCGATGACGTCGAATTTTGGAGTTTGCGAGGTACAAGGGTGGAGTTTGGGTGGCTTATATAAAAAGCAGATGTTTTTTTTTCACCAGGGGCGCGTTTGTATTGTACATGTTTCTTTATTTTCCTTCTTCGCCATGTTTTCTTTTTCTTCGCAGGTTTTTTTATATATTTTTTTATTTCTATGTTCAAGTCTGGTTCTTAGTTTATGGATACGGCAATAGAGAAGCCAATCAAGATCATGAGTATCACTATAGCCAGCCAGGGATATATATTACTAGTAGTACTAGGACTATATATTAGAATCAGATTTACTTTTGTGTCAATGTCAGTGTACACGGCAGCCCGCCCTCCATTGGCAATGTTAGGCTACTCCCACTGCGCCGCCGCGGATCGCAGCGAAGCTCAAAATCAAAGCGGCCAATAACGGCTGCAATCGTCCGGACCGCCACAGCCTCGGCCATTTTCTTCCCTAGACACGTACGCGGCCCGCCGTTGAACACGGGGAACTCGGCCGCGCTTTTTGCCACGACGTGACGAGCGGAAGCCGGGCCGTCTTGTGCGGTGCCGAGCCAGCGCTCTGGGCGGAACTCGTCGACGTCTGAGCCCCAGGTGTTAAAGGACCGGTTCATAGCCCACGGACACCAGAGGACAATAGATTTGGCGGGCAGAAACGTCCCGTCGGGCAACGTGGTGGGCTCTTCGGTCTGTTTGAGCTCAAACGGGACGGGCGGATACAGACGCAGGGTCTCGTAAAAGACGGCTAGAGTGTAGGGCAGATTGTGCAGTGTGGGAGGACCAGAGAGGGCATGGACTTCGTCAACGAGGCGGGCTTTGACGCGGTGGTTTTGCGAGAGCAGGAGAAACGCCCATGTCAGCGCCTGCGCTGTAGTGTCGCGGCCGGCCGAGAGATAATTCAGCGCTGCATCGGCAACCAACTGCTCATCGCCGATGCTGTCAAGAAGCGAGTGAATCAGGCTTCCACCAAGCGACTCTTTACTCTCACTCCCGCTCTTGCGGCTGGCCACGGCGTTGGCCACAATCGCTCGGCCGTATCGCCGCACTTGGGCAATGCTGTCTCTCATGCGCCGCCCGGTAAACAATTCCGTGATTTTCCACAGCGGATTCTGCACACGCTCGGCGGTGGCGCCGCTGGCGAATTCAAATGCGCGTGTAAAGGCGTCGCCGGCGTGCATTTCCATGCCGTAGGCCATGTGGCCCATGAGCTGCGTGGTGATTTCATGAAAGACCTCTTGGAGATCGACCGTGTCTTGTGTCTCTGCTGCACGCTCGAGGTCAGTTATGCTGGCGGCCAGAATGCGCGGCAGTTCCTCTTCCGTCAGAATCTTGAGGTTGGCCGTGCTAAGAAAGGCGAGCCCCGCGCGGCGTTGTAACCTCCACAGTGCACCGTCGACGTTGATGATGCCGTGGCCAAACAAGTCCCATGAGCGCTCCTTGAAGAAGGCACCTTTGCTGAAAATGCCTTCGTGCTTGAACACGTAGTCTAGGTTTTCCGGGCTGCTGATGATGACGCCCGGCGGCAGCGAAGGCACAGAAACCTGCAGTGTTTCGTAGCCGTAGCGGCGCTCGCAGCTAGTGAACCAGTCAAAGAGCGTGAAGCGGTCACGAAGAAACAGGAGACCATTTCCGACCAGTGGAAGTGCATTGGGGGCGTGGCGGATGGGGCGGCCGTGGCGCTTGATGCTCGGAGAGTGGAAGACGGAAAAGAGAGCCAGGAAGACGCCGGAAAAGAAGACGGTCCATACAACCGATGGTGGAACGGCCTGTATGAGCGCCATGGCTGGAGGTCTATTATGGGGGGTATGAGTGATCTAGTTTGTGAGTTTGTGCGCAGCTTTGCATTGACCTAGAAGATCATGGGCATAAGTGCAGTGCAGCGTGGGCTATCATCGTCACGTGAGATGGAGTGATAGCAAGACCCAAGTTTATGTAACCCTAGTAGTGAGTCTTGGTTGAGAACTTATAAGATGGACCAAAAGTATGTTCATAGCGAGCACGGGAGCTTAGCAAACAAAAGTCCAATAAATAAATAAAAGCATACAGCACTGACAGCGGCAAAATCACAAACAGGTCGGACAAAGTGAGTGTCAGTCAAGTATTGGACAAATACGTAGTAAGAGTCAAAGCTCAAGCGGCAAAAACGAAAAGAGGGCTGAGTGAATAACAGTAATAGTGATGAAAAAAAAAAAATCAGGAAGAAACGACGTACGGGAAGGAAGGGGGGCGGATAACAGATGAAAGGGTAAACACGAGACAGGAAATGGGTTTGGAAAGAACGCAAGCAGAAGTGCAAATGGGGGAGGACCAGAGTGAAAGAAAGGGAAACAAGGCCGACAAAGCAGGGAAGGCGCTGACAAAAGAACGGCCTGATTCTTTAGAGAGCTTGTTTTTATAAGCGGGATACTCGGAAGGCTTTTTTTTAATTTTTAATTTTTAATTTTTTTAATAATAATTTTTTATTATTTTTCTTTTTTAGTTCGTATTCCTGCGCTTGGAACAAACTTGGCGTTGACATGACAAAAGCAGGGATGAGGAGCGGAACTACCAGCCCTTTGGCTAAATATGGCGACTTCATTCTCACTGGAATTCTTATCACGGTCTGAACTTTGAAAGTAGTACGTGAAAGGGCGCTGAACAGGGGCAACATGATGAAAAGGGAAAAAGAGACAACAGGACACATTGGCCTCAAAAGTACTGTACTTCTCTGCACAGAAAACATGGAAGGAAAGAAATAAAGTATGGTCGCTTACGGCAGATCGATGGGCGCTATTTACACGACATACTTACACAAGTACATATTAACACATATAAGAGAAGAAAAGAGAAAAGAAAAAAAACTACACATATACACTCTTGGTAAGAATAACTACAAACTGTCAAAGAAGGTGAAGCCATCAAGTAGAGGCTATGGAAATGACTCTCCAAACACCGCATGTATCCCCCAAAATGTCCGCCCCTGGCTATTTGAATATATGCCATGCCTCAGTCGCTAAATTCAGAAAAGAACAGCAGAGTTACAGCGTAGGATCCAAGAATGACGACAGACTTTAAACCTTGATCTGTTTGCTTATGAATACAGCCAAAATGACCAGACAGACCGGTGAAATATTAAAGGGTTCTGGCATCTTTTCTTATCACTGAGTGGTCCTTTTAATTGTCTTTTTCAGAGACATTTCCAAGTTGGGAGATGATAGAAAAAAGCGGTAAAAATAAGGCAAAGAGGCTTTGCCTAATATGCTGCGCAATAAGCAAACTTGCACATTTGTGGTACATTTTCCTCAAGACTCGTACTCTTTGTTCCAGCTACTTTATAATATTCTTTGTCCTGATCAGTGCTTTTATTTCTTTGCAATCTCTCTGCCTCCCCCCCTCCCAACCGCTTTTTAAAAACAAATTTTGCACCACCGCCGACTTACTTAAGTATGTACGAAATAAGTAACAAAAGGCTGATACATCCAATCCAATATATAAGTGCACGTGAACATCATCATGTTCTTTTACACTAGATGCGCCACAAAGGGACAGCTAATATAACCGATTTGTCTTACTTTTAGATTGTGTTGCTCAAGTCCGTGATTTAGATTACTGCTACGAAAATATGCTAGTATTAGCACTACTAGAATCACCAGGCTTGGCCCTCTAGGCAGTGCTGTTCTTGGCCTCGCTATTTTCTTGGCCATGACGTTTTGCTTACAGCCAACGCAGACCTTGGCTCTTTGATTTTCGTTTTCGTGTCCATTAAAAAGCTACACACTCGGCAACTAAACTGACTCATTGTGCCGCTCAGCAGGTGCAGGTCTTGAGTAGGTCAGCTCAAAATACAGTTTAGTTCAGCGCAGGTGGTCAGTATAAGCTCTGTCGGTTATCCGTATATGTGCCGCGAACGGGGCGGCTGGGTAACTCATTGTCTTGTTTTACAGGTAGCTTTCCCATTTCTTTTTTGAGGGGGTGGTTCCAAGGATTTATGACAATAAACTTTGCGGATTTCTTTCTGGTGGGAACTGTAGATTAACATAGAGCAAAGAAGAAGTTAGCGTGGTAACGCAGGGCATAAACAGCCCAAAGATCAAGGCAACAGCCCCCACGGGACGGGCCCTCTTTTTAGCTGTGCAACTTAAGATTGAACTAGAAACCAAAAAAAAAAGCATGCCCAGCCCGCTGGTTCTTACTTATAAAGATTGGTCACCCTTTCTTTGTGGTCGCGTTCAGAATTAAGTTCTCCTCCTTTGTCCCATTTTTACTCAACGTTGTTTCTCATCTTATATCCCCACTGGCATCTAAGGAAAATAAGAGTAAAGCAACTGCCTGCCTTTATTCATTCCCGTGCCTTCCTACGTTTTTGTTTTGGCATTTCTTCTTTTTCCCTTTTTGCAAGTGCCGCTACCAACCTTACGCGGCTAATCGGTAAGAGTAGTTACCTTGGCTGACAACTCTGAGCAGTCACTCTGACCGACAACTACTACTACGGAGTACTAGTACAACAACTACGACAGGCTCTTTTGGGTGGTTGCCTTCGACATATCCAGCTTGGGTGGTTGCCCGCGTGTTTTTATAATTACCCTGCCAAGCCTGTTCCGCGCCTTCCCGCTCATGATGCACCACCATTTGCTCAGATAAAATTTCTCGCCATCTTCTATCTTCTTCTTTTCTTCTTCATCATCATCATCATCTCCATCTAATTACCGTGGTCAGGGCGCTTGTCCTTTCCATCCTTTTATCTTCCCCATCATGTCCGTCCACCGACAGATCCGGACGCTGATGTCCAAAAATTTTCGGATTTTACTTGGACGACACACTTTTGGGACTTTTCTCATTGCATTTATTGTGCCGATTGCTCTGACGGCGCTGTTCAGTTTTGCAAAGAATCTGTTTGTACCACCAGCAACGTATGGCGTGGTAAGTTGAGTGGTAGCAATTCTTTTTGCTGAAACTTGTTCCACTGTGTTTCTTCGCTCCTCGCTTGTTCGGCAACTAACACGGAAATAGGGCAACGCAAGGCCAATACGGTCACTCCCTGAAGCCCTGGCTCTCGCTGCCAATGATGACCGCAAGACAGTGGCCTTTATCAACAATGGCTACAGCGGCGGCCTGATCGACGAGGTGATTGCCAACCTATCAAACACCGTTTCCGAAGCCGGCGCAAATGTCGTAAACCTGACTTCCGAAGAACCGCTTACCACGCTCTGCCGAAGCACACTCCGCGGCGTGAGCACGTGCTATGCCGCCGTGGTGTTCCGTTCCTCTTCTAACGAAGGCCCTGACGGCTCCTGGAACTACACTATTCGAATCGACGGCGCTCTTAATTCACTCCGGATCCACGTGGACAAGACAGACAACGATGCCGAGGTGTATCTGCTACCGTTCAAAAAGGCCATTGACACGGCTATTTCACACGTTGACGGCTCGGCTAAGCCGTTACCGGATGCTGTCAACTCGATTCCCTACACCAGCATGACAATTGAAGAGCGCGAGAACGAAATCATCCGGCTGTACCAAAAGACGGTGATTAACTGGATGGGAGTGACACTGGCTGCCAGCGTGATATTTATTACATATCATCAGACTGGCTTCTTGTCACAGGAAAAAGAAAGCGGCATGGCGCGGCTCATCGACGCCATGATGCCCGTCAAGAAGCGCTGGCACGGAATGTGCATGCGCATGTTTGCCTCGCACATGTCCTTTTCTCTCATCTATCTTCCGGGCTGGGTCATTGGCGCGCTGATTATCCGCCAGGGCGTGTTCCGGCACTCGTCATTTCTGACGGTGATTGTCAACCAGGTCCTGGGCGGGCTAGCCATGTCGTCGTTTTCCGTGTTTGCCTCGTCGTTCTTCCGCAATGCGCAGCTCAGCGGTAACACGACAATCATTGCCACGGCGCTAATGGCAATTCTGGCGCAGTCGCTGACTCGGCCAGATACGGCCACGGTTGCCGTGCTGAGCGTCTTGTTCCCGCCGTGTGCGTATGTCTACTCTATTGTGGTCATGGCGCGGTTTGAGTATGAAAGAGTGACGACGAACTTGATACGCATTCCGCCAACACAGATGAGCAGTTTTGAGCTTTCGGGATTGGTTATCTGGATCTTTCTCATTATCCAGATCATCGTGTACCCCATTCTCGGGGCGTTTATCGAGCAGCATCTCCACGGAGCAAACAGCCACGGCCGCCGCGTTATTGTCGACCCAGCCGAGATTCAAAAGTACAGCCTAAGCGAAACGCCACTGCGAATCGAAGGCTTCTCCAAAGTCTACCAGCCATCTCGCTTCAACACCATTACGTCATGCTTCCGCAACCGCAGTGGCGCCGTGACTGCCCTCAAGGATCTCTCGCTGTCTGCCGGGCGTGGCCAGATTGTTGCTCTGCTCGGCGCCAACGGCAGTGGAAAGAGCACGACTCTAGACGCCATCTCAGGCATGCACAAGCTCACCTCGGGCACTATTACGATTGACGGAACCGGCGGCCTTGGAATTGCCCCGCAAAAGAACGTCTTGTGGGACGACTTGACGGTTGAACAGCACATTACCATCTTCAACAGACTCAAAGCGCCAAAGCAGCGGGCGTCCAAGGCGGAGATCCGCGAACTCATCAAAGCCATCGATCTCGACAAGAAGCGGAAAGCCCGCGCAGGCACTCTGTCTGGCGGCCAGAAGCGGAAGCTGCAGCTGGGTATGATGCTTACTGGCGGCAGCGCCGTCTGCTGCGTGGACGAAGTGAGCAGCGGTATTGATCCGCTGAGCAGACGCAAGATCTGGGATATCCTGCTGGCAGAGAGAGGCAAGCGAACAATGATTCTGACAACCCACTTTCTGGACGAGGCGGATCTCTTGGCCGACCACATCGCAGTGCTCTCCAAGGGCACGCTGAGGGCTGAAGGCACGTCGGCAAGACTCAAGGATACACTTGGCGGCGGATATCGCGTGCACGTGACTACCCACGGCCACACGGAAGATGCGCCCGACGTTGCCGGCGTCGACAAGTTTACGTCGTTTGACGTGGTCAGCTATATTGCGCCGTCGTCGGCCCTCGCCGCCCAAGTCATCCGGGCCATTGAAGCTGCCGGGCTCCCCGACTACCGCTTTTCCGGACCGACCATCGAAGACGTCTTCCTCAAGCTGGCCGAGGAAATTCAGCAGGAATCCATCGGACCGGAAATCATGCTGGAGAAGGCGAGTCTGTTGAAGCACGACTTGGCCAAGGACACCATTTCGAGCAGCGACCAGTGCGGCAGCGAGCAGGACGGGCGGCTGATGCTCACCGAGGGCCGGCAGATTGGCTACGGCCGGCAGATTTCAGTGCTGGCGCGAAAGCGGCTGACGGTGCTCAAGACCAACTGGATTCCACACGTGATTGCGCTTGTGTTGCCAATCTTTGCGGCGTGTCTGACGTATCTATTTGTGCGCGGCCAGGCACCTATTGGGTGCACGCCGACGAGCGAGGACAGCTCCGACACGGGCCACGAGTCCAGCTTTGGCGCGGGCGATCTAGGCGCACTGCTGCTTGTCGGGCCGCAGTCTATTCTGCAGACGTACGATGTGCAGGGCTACTTGAGCTCGTCAGCCACGAGCTTTGCGCAGTACGGCATCACGCCGCAGTACTACACGGCCAGCACAATGGACGCCTTTGTCGATGGCATCAAGACGAACTACTCGATTATTGCGCCAGGTGGCTTCTTCATTGCGACAGACGCGGGCAGTAACACGCCGGTCCTGGCGTACATGGCCAACAAGTACATGAGCAACGCGCTGATCATGCAAAACACCATGAACTCGCTGATGGCGGGCATCTCAATTTCCACCGAGTACGCGTCGTTTGCGACACCATGGGACCCGTCCATGGGCAACTCGCTGCAGCTGGTGACGTACATGAGCATTGCGCTGGTAGCCTACCCGGCCTTCTTTGCGCTGTATCCAAACGTCGAGCGGCGGCATCTGATTCGCGGCTTTGAGTATTCCAACGGCGTGCGGCCACTGCCGTTGTGGCTAGCGTATACGGGACTCGACTTTGTGGTGGTGCTGGCTGTGAGCTCCGTCATTACCATTGTGTGGGCAGCGGTATCGAGCATCTGGTACCACATTGGTTACGTGTTTCTGATTCTGATGTTGTACGGACTGGCGGCTACGCTGTTTGGCTACATGTTTTCGCTATGGGCTAAGACGCAGCTGGGCACGTATGCGTATGTGGCAGTGGTGCAGGTGGTGGTGTTTGTCGGCTATCTTATCGGGTACATGTCGACACTGAGCTATGCACCGATCACCAAGGTCGACCACGAGCTTTTGGTGGTGCATTACACTATTTCTGCCGTTGCACCTATTGGGAGTGTTGTGCGTGCGCTGCTTCTCGTGCTGAATTTGTTTTCCGTCAGTTGTGATGGTAATGCACGGTCCAGCACCCCGAGCGACATCAAGTACTACGGCGGCCCGATTCTGTATCTCATTATGCAGACACTGGTGTACAGTCTTGTCATTCTATGTGTTGATGGCGGAGTAGCCGGGCAATGGTACAGAAAGATGTTTTCCAGACGCCTGGCGGCTCCAGCCATCACCACCGAAGAGCAGCTTTCCTCATCCGAGACAAAGACACCGCCGGCCATGCACTCGTCCGGTCTCGTGGTGCAGAACCTCACCAAGAGCTTTTCCAAAAACACCGTCGTCGACAACCTATCTTTTGACATCCACCACGGCGAAGTCTTTGCGCTGCTGGGCCCCAACGGCGCCGGCAAATCTACCACCATCTCCATGATCCGCGGTGATATGCGGCCCTCTGGCCGATTCGGCGGCGACGCGCTCGTCGAGAACCACTCCGTTACGCAGAACCTTGTGGCGGCGCGCGCGCATCTAGGCGTGTGTCCGCAGTTTGACGCCATCGACCAGATGACGGTGCGCGAGCATCTCTTGTTTTATGCGCGCGTGCGCGGCGTTGCCGAGGAGGCGCACAGCGTCGACGCGATTCTCTCGGCTGTTGGTCTGCGCGCTTTTGCCGACAGACCGGCACATGCGCTGTCGGGCGGCAACAAGCGCAAGCTGTCGCTGGGCATTGCGCTCATGGGCAATCCCGGCGTCGTCATCTTGGACGAGCCGTCGTCAGGGCTGGATGCGGCGGCCAAGCGAATCATGTGGCGCACGCTGCAGAATACGGTGCCTGGGCGGAGTATCCTGTTGACGACGCATAGCATGGAGGAGGCGGATGCGTTGGCGGGCCGCGTGGGCATCATGGCAAAGAGAATGCTGGCTATGGGCACGATTGATGAGTTGCGGGCGCGCTTTGGCGATGCGCTGCATATCCATATAGTCAGCAAGACAGCGCCGCGAACGAGCGAGGAAGAGATGAATAGACTGGCGCAGTGGGTGCAGAGTACGCTGCCGGGGGCTGTTGTTGAGGGTATGTCGATTTGCTCCTACTGTTAACTTGTACCTATGATGAGGCTAACACGCTACAGAAAAAACCTATCACGGCCAGATGCGCTTCGCCGTGCCCGCCTCGACCGTCTTCCCGGCTACAAAAGACCCGTCAAAGACGTCTCCGATAGCCAGCGACGACACCATCTCGCACGACATGGCCCGTAGCGCTATTGGCCGGCTGCTTGTGCTGATTGAGGAGAGCAAAGATGCCTTGGGCATTGAGCACTATTCAGTCAGTACGACCACGCTAGATCAGGTGTTTCTGGCCATTGTCGGAGAGCATAATGTGCAGGAGGAGAATTACGAGCACAAGGAGAAGAAACAGTGGTGGAAGATTGGGCGCAGGGGCTGATGATGATTTTATTGCATTCTGGGTTAATAGGGTTAAGGTACAGGTTGGTTTTGATATATCACCGGAATTCCCATATAACAATACATGGTACAATTCAACGGCACACTCTATAGTGTATTCTATTCTATACAAACCACCTCTACTCCCTTGGCATCCCAATCACGTAGTTCATGTACCCACACGGCCACAAATGCTTCACATTTCCACTCGTCACCACCCACTTGTCCAGCTCAGCCTTATCGGCGCCACACGAGCGAAGCAACGCCTCCACTTCGTCGGGCGACCGGGTGCGCAGTGCCGAAACCACGCCGTCGAAAATCAAGACAAGCGGCAGGATGGGAATGATGTAGGTGAAGAGCAAGACGGACGGCGCGCGCCACTTCCACGCAAAGAATGGCGCAGTGAAGAAGATGCCGATGGCCAGGGCGACGATGGAAAAGATGGAGGGCAGCAGGCGGTCTTGCAGTTCGAAGATGCTGGGGGGTTTAGTTAGTTTTGGGTGAGCAGGGAGTAGAGTGAGTGAGAAGGGAGTAGAGTGAGTGAGTGAGTGAGTAGAGTGAGTGAGTGAGTGAGTGAGTGAGTGAGTGAGTGAGTGAGTGAGTGAGTGAGTGAGTGAGTGAGTGAGTGAGTGAGAGTGAGTGAAAAAAAGAAAAAAAAACAAAAACTCACGCAAACCCGTGGCTGGTCTCAACCGTGTTGCGCAGAATCCGCCGCCCCAGCTCATTATCAAAATGATGAAACGCCAGATTAAACAACCGAAACACCTTCCCCCCATCCGCCGTATACCGCTCAATCAGCTCCTTTGGCGCCGCACTCGCATCCACACTCTGCGGCTCATACGCCAGCCCAACATCGTCCTCCGGCCTGCCTGCCGCCTGCATGCGGCCGGCTGCGCGCTTCACCGCATACGCCCAGCCCCACACATTTGGGTGCAAATCCGTCATGACGAAGCGCACGCGCGACTGCTGCGCCGCATCCAGCGCAGCGTTGACGCGCTCCTCGATACTTGGCGTGGGGCCGCCGGCGCCTGCGCAAAAGTCGACAAACGTGTAGGTGCTGGTGCGTGCGCCCAGCGTGGCTACGAGCGTGTCGGCGGCTATGTGGGCGGGACTGGCGAATTGCACGAGCGGGGCTTTAACGGTCCAGACTTGGGTGAGGGCGCCCTGCACGTAGGTGCGTAGAAAGGACGGGAACCTTTGGGGGGGGGTTTGGTCAGCCTTGGGATGATAGATGGATGGGCGGAAGAGATGAGATGAGGTTGAGGTGGCTCGGATGGAAAAAGGTAGGGTAATTACCATGGCTGGTCGTCGATTTCAAAGAACTGGATGCGTGGCAGAAGAGGCATTTTAAAGGTGTGATGAGTTGAAGAAGAAAAAATATAAAATGAAAAATATTAAATGAGAGTGAAACCAGAGTAGAGAAAGAGTAGAGAAGAGAAAGAGCGGCTTAAATAATAATAATACTACTACGATCGGGCCTGTACTCGTGCTGCGCCCCACTTTTCCAGTGATGCTATGCTCGGCAAGTTTCATAACCACCTATAAAATTACCTACAGAAACAATTATAGAAACACGTAAAAATCATCTATGGAAACACCTAAAAATCAGGCATAGAAACACTGCAAAGTAACCACTTAACCATGAAATATAAATGCAAATCCTGACAAAATCAATTAAAGCTATCAACAGCTACTGTCCTCTGCGAGCCGCGCAGATGGCGGAAACAAATTCAATATAAAACAAAAAGAAACACTAAAATTCAATATAAAAACGAAAACACCAAATTCAATCATTAAAAGCGCATGCAGCGGCCTTGGTGGAAAGGTCGTCGAGAAACGGGGTATATGACTGTTCTTTCACGGCCGTCTTTTTACAACCCAAAAAAAAAACAGTCCATTTAAATCATCGGACCAGCCTTAATCACATCCTCGGTCGCCTCGCTCGAGTACTTTTCAAAATTCTCGTTAAACAGCTTCGCCAGCTTCACCACCTCGTTCTCAAAGCTGGCCGCGCCCGCCGTCCACGCTGACTTGGGGTTCAGAATCTCCGAAGGCACGCCGGGGCACGACTTGGGCACCTGCAGGTTGAAAACGTCGTAGTTCTCGTACTCGACATTGGCCAGCTCGCCCGAGTGGATGGCGTCCAGAATGGCGCGCGTGTACTTGAGCGGGCAGCGCTTGCCACCCTGCGTGTAGCCGGCGCCGCACCAGCCCGTGTTGAGCAGCCACGCGTTGGCCTTGTGGTGCTCAATCTTGTCGGCCAGCATGCTGGCGTAGCGCATCGGGTGCAGCGCCAGGAACGGCTGCGCAAAGCAGCTGGAAAACGTGGCCTCGGGTTCCGTCACGCCGTCCTCCGTGCCAGCCATCTTGCTGGTGTAGCCCGAGATGAAGTGGAACATGGTCTGCGCACGATCCAGCTTGCTAATGGGCGGCAGCACGCCGCGCGCATCGCACGTCAGCAGGATAATGTTGCGCGGGTGGCTCTCCGACAGACACGGAATCTTGGCGTTGCTAATGTACTCAATGGGGTAGGCACAGCGCGTGTTCTCCGTCAGCGTAGAATCGTCGTAGTCGACGTGGCGCGTGACCGGGTCAAACACCACGTTCTCCAGCACCGAGCCGTAGCGGATGGCGCCGTAAATATCCGGCTCCTTCTCGGCCGACAGACCAACGCACTTGGCGTAGCAACCGCCCTCAATGTTAAACACGCCACGCTCACTCCAGCAGTGCTCGTCGTCGCCAATCAGCGCACGGTTGGGGTCGGCAGACAGCGTGGTCTTGCCGGTACCCGACAGGCCAAAGAAGAGCGTGACATCGCCAGACTTGCCCTCGTTGGCCGACGAGTGCAGCGTCAGCACGTTGTGCTTGATGGGCATCTCGTAGAAGAGCACCGTAAAGACGCCCTTCTTCATCTCGCCGGCGTACTCGGTGCCCAGAATCACCATCTCCTTCTCCTCAAAGTTGATGGCCACCGACGTGCCCGATGTCATGCCCTCGGTGTAGCGGTTGGCCGGGAACGAACCGGCGTTGTAGATGGTGTAGTCGGGGTGGAAGTGTTCCAGCTCCTCGGGCGGCGGCCGAATCAGCATGTTGCGCATAAAGAGCGCGTGGTAGGCACGGGCGCAGACAACGCGCACCTTGATGCGGTACTTGGGGTCCCAGCCGGCGTAGCCATCGACGACATAGATGCGGTTGCGGGTGTTGAGGTAGTCAACGGCACGCTCACGGTTAATTTTCCAGGTCTATTTGTTTTTTTTTTTTTGAAAGAGTTAGTTTTGTAATTTGGCAAGGCTGACCAATAGCAAAGGTTGGGTGGCGGTGGCGTTGGTGGTGGCGCATTTCCAAGTCCGGAAGGAAAGAGAAAAACGGAAGATTCACCGTAAAACGGAAGATCCACCGAAAAAAAAAATCCACCGAAAAATGAAAGATCCACCGAAAAAAAAACGAAAATGGAAGCAAAGCCAAAGTGCTTAGTAAGTAGTAGTACGTACCTCGGGCGACATGGGCTTGTTCACCGGGCCCCACCAGATGTTGTTTTCAGACGAAGCCTCCTTGACAATTCTCTTGTCAAGCGGCGAACGACCAGTCTTGGCGCCAGAGTAGGCAGTCAGCGCACCGCTGGAAGTAATGGCAGTGCCGGTCTCGTAAACCAGGGCATCCTCGTACAGCAAGGCCACAGAGGCATTGGCCACGATGGCAACGCGGTCGTAGTCAATGTGAGCCTTTTCGTGAAGTTCCTCCTCTGCAGGGTGTTAGTTTTTCTTCCATCTTTCTTTCTTTCTTTCTTTCTTTCTTTCTTTCTTTCTTTCTTTCTTTCTTTCTTTCTTCTCCTTTGGCAGAGTGGCGTAGACCAGTAAAACGTACCAATCTCGGTGTGTTCACGCTCCTTGTGCGACTCGACACCGTGAGGGTGCAGACCCGTCTTGTTAACGTTGCTAGCAATCACTAGGCTAGGGTTAGCAAATCGGGGGTTCATGCGAATAGGCGCCATGATGGAATATCTCATGCAACAAGAAGGAATCAGTGCGTTGGTGATGGAAACATACTAGTGACGGAAAATACGGTAGCAAAGGCTCTTTATATAGTAAGATCTTTCAACTGGTACGGCAAATGATTATGCCTAATGCAGAGATCAAGATGGAAGGGGGCAACAGTAGTTGGAGAAAGGGCGGGCGAATGAGACAAAGTGTGAAAAGAAGAAGTAGAAGTAGAAGTAGAAAATGGGAGTATAAAGTGGGAGTAGGAAGTAGAAGTGGAAAGTAGAAAGTAAAGTAGACCAGAAGTGGAATAAAAGGCAAAGATGTTTGGAGGTGAAGAAGTAAACAAGTGAAGACGATGGTTATTCCAGAGCTTCTTTCTTTGGATATCATCGGGGGCACGTCCGGTCTTTATACAAATTGGCTACGATGAGCTTCAGCAGCCTTCAACAACCAGTTCTCATGCCTACTTGGAATGCATGTACAAGTAAAGTATAAACAGGACCCGGTGAGAATCGGGAGGGATGCTGTATCGGCCCAAGACAATAACTCAAGACAAACCCCTCAGGCTAGGAGCAACGGAGGGGTCTGTAATCAGTACCAGCCCACAGCATCAAATCTAGCCCTTCCGAGAGCTTTTTGGGCTCGCTGCTTGATAGTATTGCCACTTGTTCGTCACCCGGTACTCTCCATGCAACGGCACAGGAAAGATCAGCTATTATTTCTTTTCTTTTTTTTTTTTTCCTTCTTTTCTTTTTTTTTTCCCTTCTTTTGGCGAGTTGAACGTGAAACTGACAGGGATTACAGCCGTCTAAGTTACTCCTTCGCCTGTTTTCCTGTTGCCCGCAGAAAAGAATGAGAAAACTACAGAGTAGACAAGAAGAAAGAAAAAAAAAAGGGGGGTGTACTTAAGTATGTACCAGACTGTGGCTAAAGCTGTTTTCTTGTTGTCTCTATTGGTTGGCACCTATAGCTTTTTTAAAAAAAAATGGGTTCGGCCCCCCGTACGCCGCGTCCCGGTCGGCCGCGGGTCATAATTGGTCAGACAGCCGACCACATACCCGCGGCAGATGTACTGTATCTGTACTTTTGATCCAAGCCTTGGTCTTGCCGAAGAAAAGAAGGCGACGGGAGAAATCGCCATCTTGATATATTGAACTACTAGTCTTATATTATCAGTCTGGTTTTTTTCATTTGTTTTTTTTTTTTTTTTTTTTTTTTTTTTTTTTTTTTTTTCTTTTTTTTCATATGCTTGTGAGACAGCCGCCCACTTTATAGGCGATCGGCACTGTGAAGGGGGATCACGATATCACGATCTTTTTTTTTCTCTTTTTTTTTTCTTTCTGTAGCTCTTTCCTTTCGTACCTCGATCTACTGTAATGCAGTACCACACGCACTTTCCAAACCCACCTCACTGCAAATAAGCAGGGCCGCATTCGTGTTCTCCTAGCACACCGACTCTCCTGGGAAGGTACTGCTACTAGTAGCCAGTTACCTAGAACACAGGCTGAGAGAAAACAAGAATGCTTAAAATTGCCATGTTAGGGAAATCACGAGACCATTTCTTTCTCTACTTATCTCCCGAACGCACTTTCTTTTTGCTGGTACGCCCACGATATTTTCTCGGAATCTTGATTTGTGCAGTACACTTGTATTATCTATATTATCTACTGCATACAAAAATAAAAAGGGCTGGAACGTCATCTTTTCTCTCGCATTGAAAAACGTTTAACAATATTTGAGATACCCAAGAACTACGGAGTACATAAATAGAGCTTCTGGGTTACAAGGGGTGTGTTTCTGAGGAAGCCCCTCCCCCCAAAAGCGAGCGCATAGGAAGAAACCGGAACACAAAATAAAACGGCAAGCGTCTGTGGACAACAACAAAAGAGCCTGCCAGACAAAGAAAAAAAAAAGAATAGCAAGGGAGTTAAGTTTAAATAAATATCAAATAGAATGGGTAAAGGGAACGGTTGCCGAGAGAGATATGGAAAAAAACGATCCCGAGACATTATAGCTTCACGGAGGACAACACCGAAACTTCTTTTCCTTTCTTTCATTTCTACTTGTAAACAATGGGAAAGTTCCAGACCTGCAAAACTCTGCTGTCATGTTGTCCTTCCTTTTTGAGTTCTACTGGAGCTGTCAAACACCCGGTAGATGTATCTGCAGTGGGATGGCTAGCTGTATGAGTGCCTGAGGAACTCGCTTTGGAGGCTTAAAAGCGCACCCCGGATTTCACTTTGCGCCAGCAGCCTTCTAGAACAAACACACGAAAGAATTAACAGAGCAAATGCACCCACTGTAGTGCAGAAATTGCGGCTCTGTTTTTCCCTTCTCCAGTCTTCTGTAACCGATAAGTGGTACACTGCTGTACCCTACAATAAGATAACTTCCGTAGCAAAAGGGTAGCTTGTAGTAGTACAAAGCTGTCTTTTTTTTTTTTTTTTTTTTTTTTTTTTTTTTTTTTCCCACGCTTTCCATGTTTTCTATTTCTTGGCAAAGTCTTTGGCTTTGTTTGTTTTCTGATCCTTTACAGGCTGTTCCCAGAATTAAAGGGAGCGAAACGAGAGAGAAGCTTTGATTGTCGCCCGTTGATTAACAAGTCCTACATATCAAACGTCCAAGGGCATGTTGAAATATAAATCTCTCGGGAAAACTAGGAAGAGCTTTCCTTAGGGTTTCATAGGAAGGGATGAATTACAGGAGTGGGCTCGCTCACACGAGCACTTTCTCTATCTGTTAGACAACCGCACTTTTTTTTTTCTCTTTTGGTTCTGGGTTGGCCCCTTGAATAAATATTCTCTCTCTCTTTTTTTTTTTCTTTTCTTTTTTTTGGTGTTATCTTTGTTTTCTCGTTGCTCTTCAGCCCGAGTTTTCCCGAGGCTCAAGTTATTTGCCTTTTGACCCGAAACTACATGGGTATCCTTTTTTTGTATACTTTTTTCTGCTTGTCAGCGTGAACTGCATGAGAGCCTAGAACGATGACAACTGAAAAATTTGAACAACAAAAAAAAACAAAAAAAAAACAAAAAAGTAGGCAAGCCGAGATTGGCCGTTCTGGCTGAGCTGTTGTTGATACAGCTGTTGATACAGCTGTTGATACAGCTACCAATGGATTCCTGGCCTAGTTCGCCGGCGTTTCTCCACAAAAGCAAACGGCTACCAAGCTACAGCGTCGTATGCCGCATGATTTCCCCAGATTTCAACGTCCCCAGGTTCCAACATCCCCCAGATTTCGCTACTTTTCCACTACCGTAACAAAATGATCATTTATCCTCCTTTTGTGCCGTATTGCTGCGGCGTTTTACCGACACATCCTATTCGTTCGTATGTATGCAGACGAAACGCACTTGATTGTGGCAGAGCCAGTAAAATCGTCGTCATATCAACACACCTTTGACTCAAGAATGAGAAAAGAAAAGAACAGCAACAGTATTGGATTTTGTTAGACACTAATACGTTGCCTATATTTAACGGATTTTGCTGTTTGACGCTCAAAGGAAAAAAAAACTTCCATCTCTCCGCACGCGACAACCTGCTAAAGTTTTGTGGGCCGAGGATGGAATGTGGCGTTTTGGCTAGAGCGGTCATGCCCGCAAGACCCGCTTTTTATCTGGGGGAAGACGAGAAGAACAAACTTCATACCCACTCAAGCGCCACAAATCTACAATAGGAAAACGCAACTTCATGTCATTCCTGGAGCATTTGGCCGCTGCTTTTGCGGCGAGATAAAGCAGCTCTAGCAGAAATATTTCGGTTTTTTGAGTTATCCAATGTTTTTTATCGTGAATAAAAACTCAGTCTGTAAAGTCTCGGCTCACGATTCGGATGATAACTGCCGATTCTTACAAGATACATACAAAGTGCCCTTTTCTTTTGTAAACAACCGGCCCAGCGCTTCGTCGTTTCTTCCCGCATCGAGAAGAGCATGGGTGTTACTTTGACGCCACCATCCGGTTTATTATCGTGGGTATTCTTCATTCTTTTTTCTACTTGTCACCTAACGCTACCCATAAGGAACATTTCATGCCACTTTCATTTTCACACACCCCAAGTTTTAATCCGGGTCTGATAGACCGACTCCACATGGTACCAAGTTTGTAACAACTTAAACAACGAAGGGGGGGGGGGGGGTTGTTTCTTTTCTTCCATTGTCTCTCAGCCAAGTACTACTCCATAGTACTACAACTTTACAGCATCAAAAGCGGCACGTTTTTGCGCGCCAAGAAAAAACGGGAGCTGGGAAAGAACAAAGCCAGTAGTACTAACAAACGCTTGCCGAAAAAAAAAAAGCCTGCTTAAAAAATTAAGCCAATGGAAGAACAAGCGGCTCCTCCTAGCCGAGGCGATTTTAAAAAATCCGGGGAAAGCTTGCCAGCTATCCAGACCCTTACAGAGGCCTAACCCTGATACCTTTAAGTTGCTACCAGACCTTGATGTCCTTCAACATCATTATCTGTCGTCCTCTGTTTAAGCCAAGGGCTGGACTAGATTTCTTGTATGCCAAATCCCCCTCCGGAGCTTTTCTCCGGCGCCCTTTTCCCCCCTACGCCGCCGGACCCTGACCACCGAGACTTTCTTCCTCCTCGTTTCGAGAGCCCGTGCTGGCGGCGGCTGTTCCTGCGCGCCCTTGCTATGCCTGATTGGCCTAGTGACCCAAGCTCCTTACTCTTAGACGTCTCCCATAGATTGGTAAAGTCAAGTACTATGTACTTCGTGATCGGAACATGTCGGAACACAGTCCAGCCTTGTCAAAAGCAAGCTCTACACAGGCCTCTAAACGTCCTATTATTCTTTGGTGGCAGGAGTTATAACGTTTTGTATAACGTTCTTCCTGGATAAACGCAGCCAAGCCCCGGTCAAATCACATGTTGCGGATTACACCTCCTTGACCATAGCCTGGTTGCATCGTGAGCCTCATTTTTTATCCTTGGCTTTGCTTTTCCCCCGAATCCCCATTCTCCGGTGCAACGATACATTCCGATAAGAGCACCTCTCGGAAACCTTTTTCTTTTTTTTTGTTTTTTTTTCTTCTTGGACCGAAGTGCCGTTTCGGCTCGCTTCGGGTGTACGAGGAACAAACTTGTAACTACAAAATACAGTCAGCCCAGCAGAAGGACATGAAAGCTATAACTCTGCTACAAGATTCAGACCGACTCTTTTTGTACATCAATTTCACCTGCTTTTTCAGCCTGTGTAGCCCAGTAGTATCGGTATCACTATATTTTTACTTTTCCTATTTTTTTTTTAATCCGAGTCCAGCCAATCCCATCCCGTCCTTTCCAATTCATCCGTTCCAAGTCCCAAAGTTTTTTTTTTTAAAAAAAAAAAAGACCTTTGCTTTCTTCTCTACAAGTTGCTCATCATGAAATTTGCTCCCGACAAGTGACGAACCGGGATTTTGTTCTTCACTAGGGTTCGCCGACACCAAACTGCGGCGTCAGGCCTGACCCACTGGGAGTTCCTTCCAACCCGAGGAAACCGGCTCCGGAATTTGTTATCCACACCGGCATTGCCTCTCTTTTCTGCCTCAGGCTGCAAATCGAGCACAACAAGTATCCACTTTAGACATCATGCCAAGCTTTGCACGAGGTAATTTACTCTTCATCATTGCACAGCTTGATGATCTTACCAATGGCAATGGTTTGACCCTGTTGTCGTGTTAGTCTTTCCATACATAAAAACAATAAAAAGTAAATGAAAAGGGAAATAAAATCTTACCTGGTCACGCAGAGTGAAACGACCCATCTGAGCGTAGTCCTCAAACTTCTCCACACACACCGAGCCAACACCACCAATGACCTTGAGACGCGCAATAATACTGTCACCCTTTTTGGCGTGTGTGGGCGCCTTCTTGCTTCTGCGGTTGGTGCCCTTCTGCAGCGAGTGCAGCAGCGCATCAAACGTAACCTCCTCAATGGCAGCGTGCACGTGCAGCACACAGTTGAAGCCGCTGGTCAGAATGCTCTTGAGCTCGAGAATCTTGATCTGCGCCTCAAAGGTCTGCACGTTGTGCACCAGACGCTTGGGCGAGCACAGCACGAAACCCGGCTGCACCTCCTCCTCCTCAATGTTGCGGAGACGGACACGGACCTGCTCACCGCACTGCGCAATCTGCACCTCATCCTCAGTCTCGGTGTACAGAGCAGCCACCTCGACGGACTGCTTGTTGGGCATCATGACCAGAGACATGTTCTTCTTGATCACACCAGCCTCAATCTTGCCCTCAACCATGGTACCCAGATCGCGGTACTTGCCGTTGATAGCCATCATGAAGGGCGCGTTAAGCTTGCGGTCCAGCGACTTCATGTTGTCGAGGTACTCCAGCAGCGACGGGCCATCGTACCACGGGCACTTCTTGGGGTCGACACGCTCCTTGATACCGGCACCAATCTGGGCGGCGACAGGCATGATGTGGACGTCGGTCTTCAGGTTGTAGCCAGTGGCCTTGAGGAACTGCGACAGCTTGGTCGTGCACTCCTTGTAACGGTCGAGCGACCACTCGACAGTGGGATCGTCCATCTTGTTGATGACAACAATCAGCTTGTTGACACCCTGGGTCTTGGCCAGCATGGCGTGCTCTCTGGTCTGACCACCACGCTCGAAACCAGTCTCGTACTCACCCTTACGGGCGGAAATAACCAGAATACCGACATCAGCCTGCGACGCACCACCAATCATGCTGGGCACGTACGTCTTGTGGCCGGGAGCATCCAGAATAGAGTAGCGGCGCTTCTCCGTCTCAAAGTAGGCACGGCCAACCTCGACAGTCTTGCCGGCAGAACGCTCCTCCTTTGTCAAATCCAGAGCCCACGACAGGTACCAAGTCTCACGACCCAGCTCCTTGGCTTCACGCTTGTACTTATCCATCGTTCTCTCGTCAACCATACCGGTGGCATACAGAATAGAACCACCCAGAGTCGACTTACCGGCATCGACGTGACCAATGAAGATGATGTTGACGTGCTCCTTGCCGTAAAGACCCTCCAGAGTCTCCTGGTCGACATCAGCGCTCTGCTCCTTCTCGACAGCGTCGGCCTGGCGGACAGCAGCAGGCGTAGACGCGCCAGCAGCAGGCTTCTTAGCGGCCTCCTTTTTAGGAGCAGCTTCCTTCTTGGGTGCAGCCTCCTTCTTGGGCTCCTCCTTCTTGACCTCCTCCTTCTTGGGCTCTTCCTTCTTTGGGGCAGCAGCAGGGGTGCCCAGAGACAGAACCTTGGCAACCTTGGGCTTGGCATCGCCACCAATGCTCAGGACCTTGGCCGGCGCGGGCTTGGCATCACCGCCGATGCTCAGAACCTTGACAGGAGCCGGGCCAGAAGAGGCCGGGGCGGCAGCGGGAGCAGGAGCGGAAGCAGGAGCGGGAGCAGCGACGGGCGCATTCTGTCTGGTGTTGTTGTTGTTGTTGTTGTTGTTGTTATATCTCTGTTGTTGCTGCTGGCCGTACTGGCCGTACTGCTGCTGGTCTGGCGCAAAGTGACTGTTAGTGACTGACTGGTGCCTGGATTTAAAGAAGTAAAGAAACAAACAACAAACAAATACATACTCTGGTTGTACTGACCGTAACCCTGCTGCTGGTAGCCGCCCTGTTGGCCGTACTGAGAGTAACCGCCGTAACCCTGCTGGTAGTAGCCACCCTGCTGCTGGCCGTACTGAGGGTAACCGCCGTACTGACCGGGAGTGAAGCTAGCGGCACCGGGGGTAAAGCTCGAGGCGCCGGGAGTGAAGGAAGCACCAGGGCGGAAAGAGGGAGCCTGGCCAGCGTTCTGCTGGTTCAGGTTCATCTGCTGCGCCTGGCGGGCGAGGTTCTCGTCGTTAGGGTTCGACATTTTTGCTTTGGGCGAAGGATATCAATGAAAGACTATTCCGTTTTTTTTTCGGCGGTTTGTAGACGTCGGACGATCGAGACTCAACGGAGGATCAAATGGTAGACAATAGCTATACGGGAATGGCTAAAGGCGGCAAAGGCGGTGAAGGCGTCGTCGCAGACAAGGACACAAACAAAAGGGCAGAAAACCGGACGACAAAGAAGGGCGGTTCTCAGTGAATTAAAGAGAAATGGCCGACTTGACTTTTGATGGAGAAAAAGGTAAGGGCCCAAGATAGACTTTTTTTGTTTTAAAAGGGTCGTGGCCAAAAATATAAAGACGCTTTGTTGGCTGGCAAAGATGACAATTTAAATGGGTAGACAACCAAAATCAAAAGCAAGGGAAAAAAAATTGTTACTTTACTTGCTAGGGAAGAGCCTTCGTAAAATTCCTCAAGTACATTTTAGCGAATCAGCCCCGCCAAATGACTGTGTTTTAGGAGGGGTAGTGGGGCGGTGAGTTTGCGCACTGTATCAGTACTCATAAGCTGGCGTAGACAGTGCCAAGTTACATGTCATCGCACAGTTTACAGAGCACGGTCTTAACCCTATTCACGGGATGTTGGCTTGAAGGCTCCAAGGGTAGAGCTAAAACACCAAGCTCTACGGAGTACTGCATATACTTTGACAGATTTACGCAGCAGTTGTACTACACAACGTGACATGACAAAATACTTATCTCCCTTTGGGTTTTCACGCAAGCTAGTGAACTGTATTCACGCAAACAAGTAAACTGTAGTCACAGCAGAGTAGAATGCTAATTATGTTTGCACATGTGTACCAGTTATAAGGCAGTGCCTAGGCAACTACATTGGAAGCAACGCGCAAACAAAGAAGGAAGTGAAAAACTCTGTAGAAATATTTGACTTTGCTCCCCTCGTTTTCAATATTTTTTTTTCACTATTCAAGCTTATGACGATCATCACCATCGGCAAGATGGAGTCGCTTTTGGCAAAGATCGGTTCGCATGCCATGAATATGGCGATTCGCTCAGGCCTAGGCCTGACAACGGCGTATGCAATGTCACAGTACTCGCGTCTACTATCGACGGTTGATGACGATGTGTTGTTGAAAGAGCTGAAAACCCTGGAGTCCAGGCTAGAAGTGAAAATGAAGGCAAGTCTCAGCAAACACGCTTGACCAAGAGCAACATTCTAACCTTGGTAGATTGTCGGGCCAGCCATCGACTTGATCGAACTACGGTGAGTTTTGTGACGCCAGTAAAGTTGCACTGGGCTGATATTTCCATGGCATTAGATCAGGAAGAGGAAACGTATTTCTCGACTCAGCACTCCCCTTGGCTCGGGATCTCCACCAAAATATTACATCCCTCGGTCGACATCTCGAAGACGCAGCGAACTGTGGTGAGACAACGAATGCGCCCAAACGGAACGTACAGACTCGATATCGGTTAAAGGCCGAAGCGCAGCGCAAAAGAACGTTTGTTCTGGAGTCCATCACAAACGACCTTCGAAAGCTCCTCGATGATATAGATCACAGTATCCCGCTCCTCCAACTGGCAATCACAGCTTCTGGTGAAAGCTTGTCGACAGCGCTCCCTACACATGTGTCGCCCTCTCGACTCCTGCAAGCGAGCACTCTGTTGATAATGGGCGATACGCGGTACCTCGAGGCTCAAATGCCCATGGCAATCGGCCCGAGCTTTTATCTGTCAACTTATATGCTCTTCTTGGGGCATTCAAAAGCTGAAGGTGGACCTCGTACGCCACCACACTTACCGCACGAAAAGAGTTTTCTCAGGGACGACCTCGATGCTGACATCAAGCCCATGTGGCAGGAAATTATGCACAAATGTCGAGTGCGTATTGTGAGACTGCCATTTGGAGCTATATTCGACAGGATAAAGGGCTATGTTGTGGATGTCGACAGCCATTGCCTCCCAGACGAGTATACATACCATCTCGAAATAATTGAAGATCTCGATGATGGTAGAGTTCACGAGACAGCGGCCAAGTATGCTTCATACCAGGACATTGCAGCGGCGGGTATTCGAGAGTCAATTCCGCTTCACCAAATATCAAAGATATTTTACACATATGCGGGAAGGCTACTGAACATTGGACCAGAGGACAGTCTTTGCAACAATCCAGTTCTCCTGCTCAAGCGAGACCTCTTTTCACAACAGACAGAGTTCAGGGTCCAATACTACCAAAAGCCCGGCTCGTTATTGCCCAACGAGATAGACGGCGAGAAGACTAACAGTGATAGTGAGCAAGGGCAGCTTGATCAGCAGCTTCAAGTAGAGGTGGAGTCAGAGATACAAAAGTGTGCAAAAACGCTGTGTTTCCCGGCTCACCTCGACCCTGAGTGGATTGCATTTGAGGTGTTTAGCGATGACGGCGATGCACTGGACAAGAGCGACACAGACGGGGGAGATTCCGAGATTGGTGTATCAGATTATCAAGGATCCACATCGTTGGCGCTAAGTCGCGAGCTCCATGAACTGTCTCTGGACATGAAGCCTTGCAGAGACGCTGCCATCCCGGCTGGCGACCCATCTACGTCGATTGCACCGGGCAGCGCGTTCGGCTCGATTCAAACCTCGCTTTCGCTGATGGAGATGCTTGTACGCCTTGCCGGTCTACAAGAATCCGAGCAAACATGTCATTTAGCCACGCCCGACAGTATCCTGTCGTTTTTTCTGGACGAATCTTCAACGACGGGATTAACGGGCCAGGAGAGCAGGAGGGTGCGCGAAGAAGCGAGACAAAGAGTGGGATTCGATCCGTATGTCGACACGCCGAGCAAGTCGTCACCCAAGAGTGGCTTTGGCGCAGCAGATTAGCAAGGGGGGGGGGGG